>JAFIRS010003721.1:0-118202 GCA_018342105.1 Gonioctena quinquepunctata | reverse complement strand
TATAAACTGGATAATCATTTACGATTCTTCTCGAGGAGAAAACAAGTATAATTGATCACAAACAAACTTTTTACCTGACTGCGCGACGCAAAGGAGGGTAATGTGTTTATCATGTTGTATGTTTGTTCCTTTGTGGCGCTCTAGAGACATAACGCGTGGGCCAATTTCGATGATTCGTACGTCAATCGAATTGTCTTGATCTTGCGAGTGTCACTAACGACAGTAGTAAGAATTCATGATGGCAACAACAAGACGCCATATTGTGAATAATGACATGACAGTAATAATCAAAATTCAATAGCAACAACCAGACGTTATATTGTGAATAAAGACATGACAGTAATAATTAAAATTCAATATGGCGACAACCAGTCCCCATGTTGTGACAAAATTCAATTTGGTGACAACCAGAGCCACATTGTTCATGATCTCCTATCACTGTTACTAAAGTCAAGTGTAACCCGAAGGCTCTTACTCTTTGGACCTCAAATAAGTGGGCAACAGCCATTCACGAATTTAGAATTTTGACTGGATAAGGACAAGAGACCGGTCTCTAGCACTTTCCATGATGATGGTTCTCAAAGATGGCCGAGAAAAGAAGTTTGAATCTGAATTTGGAAAAATGTTAATTTCTATACGGGTGCAGCTTCCACTACCCAGTATGGATTGGTAAGTAGCCCATCACTCTATAGAGTGCCTGGGACGTTTAAAGCGTGAGGGGTCGTCTATGTTATAATCGGTGGCTTCCCTCACGAGGGGGTTCTCATGGGTTATTGCGCAATCGAAAACTTTCCGGTTGCGGTCTCTGATAATACTCCTGATGGAAGGCAGGTTCAAGTCTTCGAGGATCCGATCGTTCCGCACATACCACGGATCATCCGTTATCATACGCAGAACTTTCATTTGCGCCCGTTCCAGGACGCGAATGCTAGTTTTGCAGGTTTGGCCCCAGGCGGCTGGGGCGTACAAAATGACAGGTCTGAACATCATTTTATAAATCAGAACTTTGTTTTTCAGGGAGAGTTTACTCTTTCTGTTGATGAGTGGATATAATGTGCAGATCTTCTTTGCAATTTTGTCCTCAATAGTTTTGACGTGAGGTCTCCAGGTGAGCCGGCGATCCACCGTTACCCCCAGGTACTTGACTTGTTCTGACCATTCTACCTCCCTTCCAGAGACAGACACACCCCTCTCCGGGTTGTTTCTCTTACGTCCCATCGAAATTGCCTGCGTTTTGTCAGGATTCAACTTTATCTTCCACTCCAGGTACCACTGCTGGAGGTCGTTTAATGCATTCTGCAAGTAAACGACACCCATCAAGTGGTTGGCTGAAGAGGAAAGCAAAGCCGTATCGTCAGCGAATAGGGATATCTTCACGTGTTCACTCCTTGGAATATCGGATGTATAGAGGGCGTATAATAATGGAGACAACACTGCCCCCTGAGGAACGCCGGCCTCAATTTCTCTCGAACCCGAGAGAGAATTGCCGACCTTTATCTGAAATGTCCTACCCATGAGGAACGACTTGATCCACTTCACCAGGCTCCGTGACAGTTGGAAGTCAATGAGTTTGGAGAGTAAGCCCTCATGCCAAACTCTATCAAAAGCTTTACTGATATCTAACAGTATTATATGGGCACTGTTATTGACATTCAAAGATGTTATGGCGTCTTCCACCAGCCTCAGAAGCTGAAGCTTGGTGGAATGAGCACGCCTAAAGCCAAACTGCTCATTCGGTAGGACATTTCTGTCCTCCACTTCTTCGTCAAGCCTTTCTAGAACGACTTTTTCAGCCAACTCAGCTAAACTGCAAAGCAGACTGATAGGTCTATAATTTTGCGGGAAGGTCGGATTTTGTTCCTCCTTTGGAATCATAACTACGATGGCATGCTTCCACCTACGAGGGAATCTTTCGAAGCGAAGAGAATTATTGATTATATTTAGAAGTGACTGCACCCGGTTGTCCGGAAAATACTTAATAATAATAATAATAATAATTTCTTTATTTTCACAAATTAATTTGTACATCAACAGTGTGAAAATACAAATAAAAAATAGAAAAACGTCAATAAAATCAAGAAATGGTCGAAAAGAGACAATCTAAAACCTCCGGACGTAAAAGGAACATCACATACACGTCACAAACAATAATAATACATATTTTAAAATATAATATAAAAATATGACAATAACTATATAACTCTAGGTGTATATAAAGAAAACGTTCACGTTACAAAACAATTAGAAATTCCTCAACAGTGTGAAAATAAAAATAAAAAATAGAAAACGTCAATAAATCAAGCCATAGTCGAAAAGAGACAATCTAAAATCTCTGGATGTATATAGGAACATCACATACACGTCACAAACAATAATAAGAAATAATATTAAATATAAATATGAAAATATGACAATAATTAACTATAAAGAAAACGTTCACGTCACAAAACAAGTTACGACAGAAATTCCTCAACAGTGTAGCAGTTTTTGACAATAAGAGCTTCTTAACTTTTGCCTTGAAAATATGTACTTTTCCTGAAGCTTTAATGTCATCGGGAAGTTTGTTGTACAGTTTGCATCCCTGATATTCAAAGCTTCTTTGGTAGAGTGCAGTGCGATGTTGACTGGGTAGGAGTAAGTGTGCATTTCTGTGTCAAATGGGTATGTGGTGGTCTGTTGGTAGCCAATATATTTTTGTTGGGTATACATATGTGCACGCCTCAAGTATATATAGTCCTGCAACTGTTAATATTTTTAAGTTCTGAATGCTCCCTCACAGGAATCCCTAAAACCCAACTTAGCAATGGTCCTTATTGCATATTTCTGTATTATGAACACTCGACCCACAGAGGAACTTGTGCCCCAGTTCAGTATGCTATACCTCAGATGAGAATTGAAATTCGCATAGTAAAGCGTAAGTAGAATCTCTTGACTGCAGTGATTGGAGAGAAACCTAAGAGAGTAGCAGGAATTTCTGAGTTTTTGCACAGATTATCTACTTGTGGCTTCCATTGTAAATTGTTGTCGAAGACAACTCCTAACATGTTGGTTGTTGTTGTGGAATCCAATGATAATTCAGTATTCTGAAACAGACTCACCTCATGGTGTTGTCGTCTTATCATGAATTGAAGCATTTTGGTTTTGTTTATTCATTTCTAAATTATTTTTCTCAGACCAAGTGATAACTTTACTGAAAGTGCTTTCAGCTGTATTTTTAAGGAGTTTAGGTCATCCTCAATAACTAGTATATTAGTGTCATCAGCATAACATATACAGTGAGTGGAAGAATTTCCATTCAGATACACCAATAAATCATTAGCAAAACTAAATATAATAGAGGCCCCAAATGGATCCCTGAGGCACACCGTCCGCAATATGT
Organism: Gonioctena quinquepunctata; assembly: GCA_018342105.1. NCBI lineage: Eukaryota > Metazoa > Arthropoda > Insecta > Coleoptera > Chrysomelidae > Gonioctena > Gonioctena quinquepunctata. The sequence continues at coordinate 114,823 of JAFIRS010003721.1, read as the reverse complement.
TTTTCGGAGCTTGTATTCTCCCAATTTTAACTATTTGTCTCCTATTTTTTAGGTAGGAGGTCAATAAATTGAGCGGCAATCCTCTAACCCCATATCTCGAGAGTTTTTCCAGCAAAGACTGTGATTCACGCAATCAAACGCACGTGAAAAATCAATAAACAATCCAAGCACACACTTTTTTTTGGTCCAAGGCCGTTATTATTCGACTGTGAAATTCGCAAAGAGCTGTATTAGTGCCTTTATTAGTTGTGAAACCATGTTGTGATGGTGATAATAATTCCATCGCAGTAAAATAAGCATTTAACTGCTCTTGTAAATTCATTTCATATAGTTTAGAAATGCTAGAGAGAATACTGATTGCTCTGTAGTTATTTAGATCATTTTATCTCCTTTTTATATATAGGAGATACACTGGCTAATTTTAAATTATTTGGGAAAATGCCCTTTTCTGTTGACAGATTGATTAGGAAGGTGAGTACAGTGCATAATTCAGAGGAGCAACATTTGATCAACTTGTTTGATATTTGGTCCGTTCCGCATGAGTTAGTGTTTTTTCAGTTTATTTATTAACTGTACCAACTCCCTTTCAGTGATGGGAGACATAAAAAAAGTGGAGGCATTGAGTGGGATGTTACTTTCAAGAAATCGAGTATCTAATGAGAAATTTTCAGACAGAGGCTTTGTAAAGTGAGCATTGAATTTTTCAGCTAATATTTCCCCCGAATATTGTATACTGTTTTCTAATAAAATGAGTTCATGTTTATTGGTTTGTTTTTTTTGTAAATCGTTGATAATTTTCCATGTTGTTTTAGATTTGTTGTCAGAATTAATAATCAGTTCATCATGATATTTTATATTTATAGCCTTTAGTTCTTCCCTATATTCTTTATTAGCTTGCCTACAAATTTCACTATAGTTGGTGTCATTCTTTGCTAGCATATTGTACAGTGAAACTCTATTCTTTAGGTGTTCTTAATCATACGATTAGTAATTCCGTCATAACCAGGTGCTTTTTTCGGGATTTAATCCTTTAATATGTGCCTTGAGTTCATCCATCGAAGCCGAACGAATGACATCATGATTGGGTTCTCTTAGAGTACGACGAACCCGATCTTCCAGCAAAAGTTCTCGATCCAGATCATCATCTGGATGCTCATTCAATCTAAATTGCCTTTCCATCGAGTCTGCAAAGGCTTGAGCTTTGGACTCAGGGTCATAGCACATACCGGCCTCACCATGAATAGGGGGAAAATCAGATTTTTTTGTTTTTAAATTTCGATGAAGTTTCCAAAGTTGATCACTATTCTCTAAATTTCGAAGTGTTGTGCCAAATCTCTCATTCCTGAATTCTGATATGTTTTCTCTAACCTCCCTATTCAGTTCGTTAGCTCGGATTCTGTCCGCAGGGAACAGACTCCTTTGATAAGCCCTCTTTGCTCGATTTCGCTCACGAATAAGATCTTTAATACGTCGAGGAAATTCATCGTGAAACTTAGGAGCCGGTTCTCTGCGAGAGGAATCCTCCAAAGCATTCTTGATGGTGAGTTCGTATCGCGCTACAGCCTCATCCAACTCAATTGGAGAATCAATTCTCTCAGGAGCGCAGTAAGAGCCACATTGTGAATAAAAATATGACAGTAATGATCAAAATTCAATATGGCGACAACCAGACGCCATATTGTCACAAAATTCAATTTGGCGACAACCAGACGCCATATTGTGGAAAAGTTATAACAGCGTAATTGGTTAATTTGCTCGTTAGTTGGTTTATTTCGGTTTCAGTTACTATTTCGTTTTCGTTAGATTTTTAATACACTATCACTTGAATATTTCAATATAAACCTAATTAAGTACAGTCAAACTCGGCTATAACGAACGGCTCAATGACTAAAAATAGTTCGTTATTAAGGGTGTTCGCTATGAAGAGAATATGCAGTACATGCATCCATTTCGCGTAAAATGACAACACTGTTCATTTTTTGGAAGAATAATCCCGAAAAAAAGTGTCGATTTGCGCACCCTCTGTCAAATTTCCCTATTATTTCCAGCTCAACCGACTATGTAGTAGCCTTTCTGCATGCTTTTGTAGTAGGGATATTGGTACAATGCAGTTGAACACGTACTAACACTACGCCATGTATCTAACAAATCCCCAACAGAGACTGGTAGTTCGTTATAACCGAGTTTGACTGTATCTTGTTGGTGACTGAAATTATCCATCTACTTTATTGTTGTAGTATATTCATTTGTTATTAGTGAAATCGTTCATGTATTTTGCTAGTGTATGATTCAGTACACATGGTGAGAGTTTGTATCTATTTGTTGTATACCTGAGTATCATATAACTCACAATGTTACGAGCTCGAAAACGTCGTCGGTCGTGTGCAAATCTTCCTCGTAAAACCAAAAAGAGAGGTCACGTCGCGAAACTCAGTCTCCGGCATCACGACAGAAACGATTGCAACACGTTAGAGGTCAACTTCGTCTCAATTATAATAGCCAGTCACCCACCGTCTTATAATCCTAACTTGAAAGTGTAAAATAAAGAAAGTTAATTCAAAAAAACAAAAAACCCGACCAGAAAATATTGTCAGAAAATTGCCTTTTAAGTGGTTATCTATTAAACTTATTACTGTAAACAAACTCACGCAGTCGGAGCCATCTTCTTTAATTCTACAATGAAGATATGTATATTTTTGCCTTCGACTGCGTGAGAGTGTTCACAGTATTGAGTTCAATAGTTAACCTCTTGAAACATAATTTTCTCACAATATTTTCTGGTCATCTTGTTTTCATCTTTTTTGAAGTATACTTTTTACGTAGTCGGGTTTTTTTATTTTCGAAATTGCTCTGAGCAGCACTGATATTCATGTTTTTTTTTCAAAGATTGTAATATTCAAGTTTTCAAAATCAGAAACATATGTGATGGGGCATACCATTTATTAAACCCAGTTTTTTTATTCTGCAAATAAAAAGTTTTTATTATTTATTTTTAGAGAATGTTTGTGAATCATACAGGTTTCTTGATATTTGATTGCGCTATAATGAATAGAGTTGAGGTGGAGAAATATTTTTTTTCGAGATATTAGGGCAATTTAAACATTCTTACTTGTAATGTATTTCGCACGACATTTGGGCTTAGTTAATTTTTGAGGTCGTTGATTACGAATTTTCCACCAGAATTGAGATTTCATTCATAGTTTCCTGCAAACACCCTTCTTTTAATTTCCATACTACTTTTGGGGATATTCATTGAACAATTTTGCTTAAATTCTGCAGAAACAGCTATTAGTATTGGCAGCCCTCTTGTGAGTTCTTCCACACTTTTACTCGAAGTATTCGGTGCTCCCAAACCATCTTGGTCTGTGCAAATGGATTTTTTTTTTCTTTAGATATCCCATTGTAGTTCCTGTAACACACAGGGCGATTTACGTAGGCCGTGCATCAGAGGTTTTTCAACAATTGGATTAAAAACTGAAAATTTGGTATGCTTTCATGATGGATCATGTACCGGGTTATCCATTAAAAATCATCCACCTCTTACCATCATTATTATTGCCTATAGAAAGAAGAGTTCAATGTAGAAGTTGTGTGGTTATGACTGAATTTTGTTGAAATGCTTTCAAAAATACAGTAGCGTGCATTTTATGACATATCTTCAATGGGATAATCGAAGTGGTTTACAGTGAGGAAGAAGAAGTGCAAATAATATATAATTGTTATATACAAAACAACAAAAATAAACGTGCAGCAAAAAGTGCATAAATTCGTCCAACACCGTCAGAAAATGCATTCAAAAATATTTACCAAGAGGTGAATAATACTTTCAGTTTCAATAACTAATAAAAAAAACTGTTTCAAGACGAACTTTCATGTAAGCCGTGTACTAAAACGTATAAAATAAGTTTCAGTCATCGCTATCAATGATTTAACTATTTTTTGTTGAATTATTTGGTTTCAAAAATCTTGTTGCGCGAAGTTTTCATGAAAGTAGGTACCAATTCAGTTGATTGGGCAGTGATTGGTTGGTAAGTGAGAACTTGTCAAAGTATTCAATTTTCACGAAGTATTCATAAAAGTAGATACCAAATAATTCCACTGGACAATGATTGCTTGGTAAGTAACAACTTGTCGAAGTATTAATTTATTTACAATTCGCGCAACAAGCTTTTTTAAACCAAATAATCCAACAAAAAATAATTAAATCATTGTCAGCGACGACTTAAACTTATTTTATACGTTTAGTATACGGCTCAAATGAAAAGCTTGTCTCTAAAAAGTTTTTTTTATTAATTATTTTATTTTTTGCTTTTTAGGTGGTTTGCCTTAATCTGTTCATTTCTAATAGATCATCGTTATTACAAGGTCTCTTCCCTGTAAGTTTTGAGCTGAAAGAAATCATGATCTCCGAACCCAAAAACTCCCACCACCAATTTCGAATAAAATCTGACCATAATCACAAAACTCGTCCGCCATCCTGAAGTCGCCATCTTAATTCATAGATTTTGACAAAAAATTCATGATCTCCGAACCTGAAAATCCCCACATTCCAATTTTGAATAACATATGACCATAATAAAAAATACTTGAATTTATGAATTTATGACAAAAATTTCAAAATCTCCGACCACAACAACCGCCGTATACCAATTTTGAATCGAATCGGACCATGATCCCAAAACCCGTCCTCCATCCTGGGGCCGCCATCTTGAATTTATGAATTTTGAAATTCGTAATCTACTATACCGAAAATCCCCATATACCAATTTTGAATCAAATCGGACCATAATTACGGATCTCGTCATTTTGTTTCTTGCTCCAAAAAAATTCCATATTGCATTGTCACCGGAATTATGAATATCCGCCAAATTCCAAGTTAATCGGACCACTAGAAGTCGGTCAAAATTCACTTGCAAGATTTGACCCTAACTAACAGGTCGAACAAACGAACTAACAAGTGAAACTAAATGAAAGCTTGTAATAAAATGACAAAAAAAACTTTTTAAAGACAAGCTTCTATTCAAATACACTGAAAATTAATTTGAATACAAAAGCGACAAGCTTTTGAATCTATAACTCACGGAATAATCCACGTCACACATTCCAAGCAATTATTTTTCAATTGTGGGTGCATTCGAGTAAAAGCTTGTTTTTAAAAAGTTTTCCTCATTAATTATTTTATTTTGTGCTTTTTAGTACTCAAGTACGTCTTAATCTATGAATTTTGTTCGAAGCATCGTTATTATGAGGCCTTTTTTTCCTGTAAGTTCTGAGGTATCTAGTTCTTCAATGAGGAGACCATCTGAAGATTAAGTCATCCACCATTTCGCAGTTGCCATCTTCAATTGATGATTTTTATCTTAAATCAATACTCTTCGAATAAATTCATAATCTCCGACCCCAAAAACCTCGACATACCGATTCTGAATCGAATCGGGCCATAATCACAAAACTAATCCGCCATCTATAATTTGTGAAGTTTGATACAGAAATTCATAATCTCCTACCCCGAAAACTCCCCCAGACCAATTTTGAATAGAATCGGACTATAAACACAGAGATCATTGGCCATTTTGGAGCCGTCATTTTAATTTCATGAATTTTGGAGGAAAATTCATAATCTTCCATCTTGGAGGAAAATCATAATATACACCCCGAAAACCCCCACCAAATTTCAGTTCAATCGCATATCGGCAAGTTCTCCAAAAATGGATTACAAATTTTGAACCGGATTGAATGATAGAACGAACGAATGACATGCGAAAGAAGCAAGTTGAATAAAAGCTTGTAAAAAGCGTGTAGTTCATGAAAATCAGGAAGAACTGCTAGATATATTGCTTCATTTCGAAGGTAAGCTAATATACTTCTTTAAAACATTGTATTATTTTTTAGAAAATTCTGAAAGTAGTTTGGAAAATATAGCCGATCAATAAGTTGAAGGTTTTTCCAAAATCCAACGTTCTTTGAAAAAGAACAACTACAAACCATATACAATTATACCCATACAAGTTTCAACAAAGACTCATGAGAGGAAAATGCTGTAATTTTGCAAGCAGATGATTCGAAATTTGAATGAATATCCCGATTATTTAACGAAAACATTATTGACTGATGAATAATTTTTTTCTACGGCAGGAGTTTTCAATAGGAAAAATAGAAGATCGTGGGAAAAAAAGGACACCAGAAAAATATTGGTTAAACAGAAAACAGCATTTGGTGCGGAATTTTTTGAAATAAAATTGTTGGCCCTATACTTTATGATTATGTATTAACAGGAGTTACCTATCAAGAGATACTACTGATCCCAGAAGTGCAGAATATTCTTTTACAGAATTTTTCGGAAGTCGAGTTCGGCAGTATGATTTGGATGCAAGATGGGGCAACCCCGCATAGTATCCTACCCGTACAAGAACATTTGAATAATGTATTCCCAATATGGATAGGAAATAATGGAAGTATCAAATGGCCACCTGAAAGTCAAGACTTGACTCCTGTGGATACATTTTTCTGGGAATTTCTGAAAGACATTGTTTATAATAATAATAATAATATTCAACTCATTAAAGACACCATTCGACGTAAAATAGAGAATATGAATGTCAATAATGAAGCAATTTCCATTGCACTTATTATTATAAGAAGACGTTATCAATAATGCATTGACAATAATGGTGAACACATTGACCATTTATTCGAATTTTCTAAATAAATCTTTGTTATCTATTTGTTTAAATATTTGAACTTTTTCTTCCTCACTGTAAACCATTATTCCATTGAAGAAATGTCACTGAACAAACATAATATAGTTTTCATTTCCATAGTTTACTTTAAAAATGTTAACTTCCATAGGAAAGGTATCAACAGTAATAACTAGTCTAAGTTATTCGACGTTTAATTCCTCAAAAACGCTATAACATAAGGGTAACATATGGTATATGTTTTAAATCAGAAAAAAAATATGATTGCAAAAACTCAATAATATACAGGGTACCAGTACCACTTTATACACCACATGGTGAGATAAACTTTAGTATAGTTTTTTACAATTTTAATGTGTTTTACAACTTTTAACTTAACTCATTTGTTATTCTTCATTCGACCTGATTCACAATGTATGAACAATACAATTTTTGTGTAGCATCATGGAAGCTAACCTCAACATAGATTCTCCCTGATGATGGGAATGAATACTACCGAAAGCTTGGAATAATCTAAAAGAGTTTTCTTTTTCCCTTTGCTGCAAACCCCAATATCCCCATATATATATATATATATATATATATATATATATATATTGTTATGTAATGTTGATATAACAAATTATTTTGTTATTACTTCTCACCACGTTTAGTGTGCCAATTTGTTATGTATTGATAAATTGAATAACAATAGTTGTTGTTATAAAATGAAGATTGCTAATAGTTTTTGCTATTCTTTGTGAGCCAGATTGATATGATATAGATAAGTATTTTCACCCTGTATAATGTTGCAATGATGTAATAATAATTGCTAGCTACGTCACTGTTCTCTCGTCACGTTGCTGCCAATTGTTATCATTTTTCTTACCACAGCTAGCACAGTTGGTACACCTCTTATCTCAGATAGCCGGTTCAAGCAATTTAGCCACTACTTGACATGTCAAAACTCAATTTATTCAATGGTCACAGGTATGATTGTTGATCATTGTAGAAAACAAACAACAAAGTATCAAAAAGCAATTATTTCCTCCATTCAGGAAGACTTAATTTTACCTGGCCTACGAGAAATAACTTATACTGATGTGAATCTACAAATATTCACGGATAATCATGAAAATGAAATCATGGAACGATAGACAGAACCTCACTTTTTCCTTGAGAGTGAATGGTTCATAATAAAGTGAAATAAAGTTCTTCAGATGTGAGATACGTTATTTGTGAAATTGTTCAGGACCGGATGTGCACTATTAAAGTTTATATACCTGGCTGGAACTGTCGGTGTTCAAGATATGCCCTGATACTGGATACCTTCTCTCTCCAATCGCTATCAAGGAACTCCAATACCATTAATCAGGAACCATACAGATGCAGAAATCAGCTTTGGATACTTGGATATGTTGTATAGTTAAGGTAATATTGGTTTTGTTTTTCAAATGTTGGAATTATTTCGTTTTTCTTTCTCCCAAATGATGCGTGGCATTCCCTTGTAAATTTTCTCGATCTCCTTTTGGCTTTGTTTGTTGTCACCTAGATACAAATTTTCCCTCCTCTTTTTTCATTTGAATTTTTGAATTCGCGCACCAAACTGTCACATTTTACTGTTTGGGTTCATTTTATATAATTTATATATACAACTATTTTTCCATTCTTATTACTATTTACATATTTCAATAATAATTGCTTATTACACCACCCAGTTGTTATTCTCTCACAATTTCCAATTTTCCATATGACCATCTATTCCCTGATTGGCTAATCTCATCAAGAAGTTTGCTGTTCTACCATTGGCTACTTTCAGTTAGGTACAATTTCATATACTGTATGTTTCAAATTTATAAATGTGTTGATCACTTTTTATTCATGAAAATTTTGTAAATCTAGACTTTTTGTTGTCTTTTTACCAATTATGGGTTATAATCATTATGACAGTGTATGAAATTGATTGTGTTATAGTATTTTGACATTTTTATGTATCCATATTATACATAGGCTTACAAATAAATAGAACTTCCAAAATTATGTGAAAACAATCTCTTGAAACTAATAACTATTTGGTAGTTATTCTTTTTGTGTTTTTTTTTTTTTAAAATTATAACTGGCATAACATAACATAAAATATATATTTATATATATATATATATTTATATATATATATATATATATATATATATATATATATATTTTATATATATATATATATTATATATATATATATATATATATATATATATATATATATATATATATATGTATAGGTAATTGAGATCGTAAAACGACACACTCACTTGTACCTGTCTCAGGATATTTGCGGCGGAGCTACAGTGAAATGGGGAGATGTCAAATTATGCCGCAAAACTTAAATAAAAATAATTCATAAAATTTCATCAAAAATTTTCAATCCTTAAAATTATCAAATCTTCCATTTGATATTTCGCATAGGATGCCCAATCTGTTTCTGCGCCCGAGCGAAAGTTCATGGTCTCCTATCACTGTTACTTGAAAACGAGTGTAACCCTTAGGCTCTTACTTCTTCGACTAAAATAAGTGGGCAACAGCCAATCACGAATTTAGAATTTTGACTGAACAAGGACTAGAAACCAGTCTCCAGCCCTTGCCATGATAACAGTTCTCAAAAATGGCCAAGAAAGGAATTTTGGATCCGAATTTGAAAAAAAGTTCATTTCTATAGAGGATGCAGCTTTCACTACCCAGAATGGATTGGTAAGTAGCTCATCACTCCAGGGAGTTTGAAGCGCGGGGGGTCGCCTATGTTATAATCAGTGGCCCCCCTCACGAGGGGGTTCTCATGGGTTATTGCGCAATCGAAAACTTTCCGAATGCGGTCACTGATAATAATCCTGATGGAAGGCAGATTAAAGTCTTCGAGAATCCGATCGTTCCGCACATACCACGGAGCGTTCGTTATCATCCGCAGAACTTCCATTTGCGTCCGTTCTAGGACGCGAATGAGAGTCCTGGAGGTCTGGCCCCAGACGGCTGAGGCGTACAGAATGATAGGCCTGAACATCATTTTATAAATCAGAACTTTGTCTTCAGAGAGAGTTTGCTCTTCCTGTTAATCCAAAGCTGATCATTGTTGTCTAAATTTTGAAGTATTGTGCCAAATTTATCATTCTTGAATTCAGATATATTTTCTCTAACATCCTCATTCACTTCATTAGCTTGGATTCTGTCCGCAGGGAACAGACTCCTTTGATATGCTCTCTTGGCACGGTTGTTTTCCCGAATGGGATTTTTATTCTCTGCGGGAATTCATCACGAAATTTGGGAGCCGGTTCCCTCCGGGAGGAATCCTCCAAAGCATTTTTGATGGTGAGTTCGTAACGCGCTACGACCCCATCCAACTCGGGTGGAGAATCCATTCTCTCAGGAGCGCAGTAGGCTGTCTCCAGGAGTGAACTGAATCTCTCCTGATACTCTTGCGTACACAGACTATCTGTTTGGGGCGGTGGATCCCCCCCTAGTGATAAAACCACCGGGTTGTGATCAGATCCAAGCTCGGAGAAGACGTGCATGTCCCAGTTCCAGGTGATGTTCCTGGCAATGTCAAGTTCATCGGGTCTGAGGTGACCAAAATGTGTCTGCTCATCTTCAGCCAATACCTGTCATTCATACCTGTCACAGTGTTGCCACAGTCGCCTGCCATTCGTATTGGTAACACGACTCCATTGTGTGTGCTTAGCGTTCAGATCACCCATGACCGAAACAGGCTGATCTGTTTCCATCAGAAGTGTATCGAGCGCCTCAGGAAGTATTCGATTGATCGGAGGGTTATAAGCACTGATCAAACGCATATGACCACTCCTCGTGTTGAAAACAATGCCTACTGTTTCTATACCATGGGTATCATCATTGAAAATGCCAAGCTGAACATGCGATCATTTCTAAGCATTCTGTAGATAGGGAATCTAACAGTTTCTCTTGCATAAAAGCAACATAAATGTTGTTCTCTACAAGAAACTCTTGAAACTCAAGTCTATTTTGGAGAAGGCAGTTAGAATTCCAACTCACTGCTTTGATGAAATTCGGAAGCTGCCTTTCACTCATTAGTAGGGTTTGGAACCATTTGAGAATATTGCAGCAGCTTCAGCGAATTCTGCAAACAGCGTCCTCATGAATCCAAAGTGGAGAGAACGTTTTGAGGGGTATTTATTTGGGTTGGCTGGGTAGGGGGGTTGTCCCGGGCATCCGCCGTATATGACAGCCCCGCCTGTGTCGTTTTTGAGTTTGTGGGAAAATATTTTGGATTATGATGCTCATTTCCAGTGGGGTTCACCCTACACCTTATACGAGGACATCTGGGACATCCTCGATAGTTTGCAGTATGCTCCCCACTGCAATTCGCACACCCAACTTTTGGTGTTCTAGGCTTTGGACAATCCTTTGTGATATGTTCTCTCCCGCATTTGACGCAGGCGGGGGCGGCACAGGAGTGCTTCTGACAGTGGCCGAACTTCTGACATCTGTGACACTGACCCACAGAGGCCCTAGGCCGCTGAATCTGAGCTGTCACTTGGACGTTAAGCAGATCAGTTTCATTGAAAATATCTTCGTGTTCTTTGCTCACAACAACTAGAACTGATAGTCCCTCAGTTTTATCTGCATTCAATTTGTGCAATCGAGCCACTGATTCCGGGGCAAACCTCCTCTCAGTCAGCTCATCTTTTATATATTCACATTTCAGCCGTTGAAGAACACCTCTGAATATAACATATAACAGACTATATGAATGATATGGTATTTTTTGGTCCCTAAAAATACTTGATATTTTTCGGTAATCATCAGGTGAGTTTGGAAGATTTTAACACGGTCAAATACATCCTTCGCCAGTTTATCGAGTTTAATGTTGATTGATTTCAAAAGTGAATACACTGCAACCCATTTACCTTCGTCCCTGATTGTGATAGGAAGGACTGTTTGTTTTTTCAACGTGCGTGGAGTCAGCTCCATCTGTGTTGTTTGACTGGTCTCATTAGTTGAGTCCATGTTAATATCGTCTGTCTCCAAGATTTGGGAATTGTTTTCATTTTGAACGGTTCCGTGGTTTTGTTGATCCCCTGTATCATTTGGAATTTGTGCTTCCTCTTTAGCATTAGCTAAATTTTCAACGCGCACTTGGGCTGAGTCCGCCCCTGGATTCGATGAATATTTGACGTGCTATTGTCTTTCCGTCAAGTTTGACATTATTTCAAATGTTGCTCACTTTGACATTGGATGGAGGTTTTGCATCTGAATCTACTACTGATCTAACGCTTCTACGTAATCCTGGGGGATTCGGTAAAGGTTGAGGAATACCTTCAGGTGCCGGCAGTGGTGAAAATTCATTTCTCTTGCGCTTGGGTACTGTCACCTGTACCGACATCGCTAGTTTTTGATGATGATATCAATGCACTGATCACTGGAATTCTTGCCATGTCTTCTCCAAGGGAGTAACGTTCCCAGTACTTTCAGGAGATCGGCTCTCGACTTAGAACCGATCCCTGAAAGCCCCACTCCTTCGTAGCCAGATTACAACTCACAGCAGGTTTTTTGGATTCAACTGAGTAGAAACTTCATGTGTCCTCTTGAGTTACTCGAATGTGGGGAGTAGATGGGGAGTTCCTCTGTTTGGGGTACAAGACTTTCGTAGCTCGAAAAAATCTGCTTTTCATCGCATATTTTATTCAGAGCGAATTTCGTAGGTCAGTCCGGGTACTTTGCAGGACTGGTCGAGCGAAAGTGATCGCCGAGTAGTTCTGGATTCGTCCAATCAGAAGCCAGCATTCTCACGCCGCTGAAACCAGGGCGCTGATTGGACAAATGCTAGCCTATTCATTAGGTCGATATATTGGTTCGACACATAGTATCCGATCGTCGTCCCAGACAAAGCTTCTACCTGCGAGATGATCGTACCCAAGCTCGTCAAGACATTATAGCCGTCCAGATCCCAGATCCTTGGTGGTCGTGATTGACGAATGATCACCTGCTATTATCCCAAAAAAATAGGAGAAATTTGTAAGAGCTTTTTATGTTCTTATTGGAACAACTTGCAGAGGCATTCTGATTCATTGTCGACCATAATTTATAAATAACCATTCTTTCCATTTCAGAGATAATTCATATTTTTTTCCACAGGAAATAATAAGTACCTTTATTTTCAGGAATTAATATATTTTTTTCCCACAGGACATAATATTTTTAATTTCAGGAGATAATAAATTCACTTACAGGAATGGTAAAATAGAAAAACTACAGCTCTGTTCTCAGATGGTATAACAGAAGAACAAAATATTGGCATCCTCCTCAGACGAAGGAAATGCCGCTTCTTCAGGCGAGAGTAGCCACAGCTCTCTCGCATCAAAAACAGAAAAACAAAAAATTTCACCAAAAACCGTTAAAGAAATCCGCAAAAAATATGCAGAATTCCGAAAAAAACTGCTTCAGTTGAGGAAACAACTCCAAACCTTCCACAACGCCGCAGCAGCTGCCTCCCAAAAGGAAGTAGCCAAAACTATAGCGGCCCTAAAGAAGAAGGAGGCCTATCAGACAAAACCGCCACAAGACTCATCGCCGAGTGAGGAAAACATGGAGACGGAAGAAAACCCAATCTCCAAGAAAAGGACCCTATCTGACTCCGAAGAAAAGGAGAACGAGACCAATGGAGAAATGGAGTTACCAATAGAAGAAAAACCAAAAAAGCGGCGACTACCGCATTCCAAAAAGCCCCAGCAGCCCAAACGGCCACCGTTGCACCCAACGGAACCCAAGGCAACCAGAAAATCATCCCCCGTAGGCAGTGACCCCCCAGGACCACCACCAATAATCCCTAGAAACAAGGATAAGTGGCAAACAGTGTCCGCAGAACTAGTCAGAAGGAACATCAACTTCCTGAAGGCTAGATCGATAGGAGCCCTGAAAACCTCAAAATGACAGTGCAACCTCTAGAAAAACTAACAATCTGCTCCTGGAACATCAACGGCGCAACCGCCTGCAATAAAGAATTACACGAACTACTATCAAACACACAAGTGGGCATTACTAGCCGACTACAACGACATCGAAGTAGCAGCACCCTCCGTACCCACCCACCATGAAACAGCAAATTTGACGCCATTCATAACACTGATATAAAACATCCCAGCTGACACTGAAATGGAAGTAGTGGACGGAGGCTCCTCAGACTACAACCCAATCCTACAAACAATGGGGGAAGGAGAGCGGAACCAGAGCAGCCAGCTACCAAGAAGATCACCGATTGGAATCGATTCCACAGAATCATACAAGATTCCATAGAACACATCCCACAAATCCACATCAAGACAGATTTCGAAAAAGCAACGACACAGCTGCAACAAACCATCACCAACACTGAATCCGGAGGTAGGGTAGTTAGTTAGAAACAGGCTCCGCCTGAAGAAGAGATACCAAAGAATGCTGGCCCTTGAAGACAAAAGAAGGATGCATCAGGCAGGCAGGCAACTACGGTATGAACTAACAGCTCACCAAGCACAATAATGGACGAACAGAATGACAGAAATGAACAAAGAAGACGGCACTGTATGGAGGATGCAGAGAGTACTTCGACAAGGCAGAAAAAAATCATGCCCACCGCTCCACGACGAGAGGGGCTTAGTCAACACTGATAACAAAAAGGCAGAAGCACTCGCAGACGCTTTCGAACGCCAGTGTAGAGCCAATCAAGTTCACTAAACCGATGACATGGAGGACATGGAACTTTGAGCCAGTCAGACTGTCAGAAGAATGAGACGGATCAATGATTCCGAGCACGTCCTTGAACCAACTACACCTGAAGGAGTCAAGGACATCATCCTTAACCTTGCTACAGGCAAGGCACCCGGACCAGACCAAATCGCGAATATAGCCCCCAAGGCATACAGGACCAAGATCCAGCAATTCTTGAACGTGAGCCTGAGAATGGCAGTGAACGATCCTAGATACGTCCCGAATAGATTCATCTACAGAGACCTGAATGTCAATCTTAACTTCATAAACGACCATCTACGAAATCACTCTGACGCAACTTTCCAGAAGACAGACACCCACAGGAACCTGAACCGGGACTACCCCAGGTTCTGAGAAAGGGAGAAATACATGCGACCAGTCTACCAGAACGATCAGGTGCATCACTACCATGCACACAGCACAAGTCAGGAAAACACACGAATATACGACAACAAGGGGGTATTTCAATCTTGCAAAAGTGCCAATTTGCAAGTTGAGGACCTTTCCAAGGAAGAGCGGGGGAGGATGGCAAGTAAAAAGTAAATTTCGTTCACACATAATGTGAAGAGGATTTACTTTCCATGGGCACTCAACCTCAAGGGGGGCATGGTGGCTCGACACAGTATGTCTTCAGCGTTCTAAGCTTACATTTCGAAGTGAGTATTTTTGAATTGATCTCCTACAGTATTTTTCAGGAGTCTTTCGAATCATTGTTCGAAATTCACGACTAGGATAGTCGTTTTTCCGGGGATCCGTAATTTCATGGAAATAACCTGCCATTTCAAGTTGGAAATTATTGAATCTGATTGGAATATATTTGCATATTAAAATTTGGGATAATTTCACTATTAATACCAGTCATTGGAATTTGGATCAATTGAAATATAATTTCGTCATCGTTTTGCTGCATTTACATTGGGAATTCTACTCGTTTCTACCTTGAATAAATATTACGTTGGATTCGGAACCATATCAGTAACTCTGCATAACCAGACAACAAACTGGTTTGAGAAAAAATTCGAAACAATACATCTTCGCAACGCTTTGACACACTTGCAGTTGAATATAATTGTGTTTGAAACTTTCAATTCTTATCCACACCTTTTACCGTGAAACACCCTTGAGCTCATACAAGCCTAATGGATGTCTGTCTCTGATGCTGGGGACAGAAGTGAGAGGGGCGCCGTGTTCTTTAACGAAACAAATGAAACAAATGTTGTTCATTGGGACACGAGGTCGATTCACTATGCCCGTAATTTTTCACGTGGTAATTGATAATGTGGAAGGCTAGAACGATATGCTAACGCGAGCATTCGGTCAGCGACGGTGTTAGGGAATATAGTATTTTTATTATCCGCGATCTTTCATACTTACTTGTTTGGCGATAGTGATAGGAAATAGGTATAGGAACACTCCAAGAGGCTGTGACTATTACTGAAGTCCAAAGTGGTGCCCTTGGTTTTAGACATCCGCGAAACCGATCAGTTGTTTCTCTCCTAGGATTCTAAAATAAAAAAAAAATCAATAATAATAAATTCGTTTAAAAAGGCAGCAGTTTGAAATAGCCCTGGAACGGAACTTCTATAGTAATTAGAATTGAGAAGTAGCTCAATAGAAATCAGTATTTTTATTCAGCGTATTTTCGTACTTCGAAATTTTCGGAAAAAAATCTGATTGAAATAAATCTTCAAAGTTGGAAAAGGAAATAAAATAATTCATCATTGGATAGGTATATGCACATAGCTATAATAGTCAAAGTCAAATTCAGGAATAGTTATATATATATATATATATATATATATATATATATAAATATATAATAATATATATATATATATATATATATATATATATATATATATATATATATATATATATATTATTATTTAATATAACCAGTATTTCAGGAGTCTGAAGATTCAGAATAAATTTTGATTTTTATGTCGTATCCCTAGGTAGATAGATTACCAGTTTTTTTCACATAATCAAATAAAATGGCGGAGACCTGGCCGCCGGAGATTTGCATTGATTATTTTAACCACGATGAGTAGCCCCGAGCAATCTGATATTCGAAAAAACTCCGATTTGCGGCCAAATTGACAGAGAGGTTCGTTAAGTAGTCACTAAAATTATTGAAGTTGGAAACTGACGCTAGGTAAATATATTCTCCTCCAAATATTCGATAACAGGCTGTTTCAAATCTCAATTTACCAAACGATTGGAAAAAAAAATACGAAGTACGACTCGAAGGAATTTATTGATTTACTATGCAAAGAACAAAGATCAACAATATTGGTCATGTGTATCTGTAAGTACACATCAACAACAAAAAATAGTACAGTTGAATCTAGGCAAAATATCAAATACTTCAAGTTTTTAATAACGACAATAGCATTCGAGCATCAGATATCAGTGAAGTTACACACGTATCTCAATATCAAAATATCAAATATCAAATCATCAAGTATCAACTTTAAAAGTATCGAACTATCAAAGTATCAAACTGGCAAAGTATCAAATATCAAAGTATCGGAATATCAAATTGACAAGCTATCAGGTAAAAATATTAAATTCTTGACGTACCATAAATATCAAATTATCAAGTATCGAACTATCAAACATGATATTTGAATATGCTACCCAGTGCATTAAGGTCTTATGCAATGAATAATCTCAAAAAAGGCTGAAACTGCATTTCCATGATTAATATACTCATATACTAACTTTTCCACACCATGACCATAGCTTACTATCTTTTTTTCTCTTCTTATCTATAAATTCTTATTATTTTTACTATTTGTAAAGGTTGAGTTTAAAAACAGCCTAGGCTGACACTCCACATATTCACCATGTTCTCCATTAAGGCGTATACCTTTCATTTTACTTTTACCATTAGTTTTGTATCCTATGGTGAATAAAGACTATTTATTATTATTATTATTATTATTAATTATCAAAATATCAAATTACCAATGTGTCCAACAGTAGACACTATACAAAATTCAAATAAGTGCCAGCCAAGCTCATCATATTCATACCTATATAATAGGAGCTTGGCAAAATATCAAATGGTGAATACACATAAAATCACGGAGCGATTTCAGAAATTGAGAGGTTATTCAACAATAATTATTTATCAAAATTCACTAGGAGCGATTGCGTGAGCTCAGGCGTTACGCATGCGTGGATCTAATATCCTTAAATAATCCTAAAAGGCTTCGGGCCATCTCACATTCCGCTTATTAGTAGCCGCAGCAATAATAAACAATAAATACAATGCCTGATGACGTATTCCCCATAGCGTAGGTGGGATAGGATATATATATATATATATATATATATATATATATAGATATATATATATATATATATATATATATATATATATATATATATCTATATATATATATATATATATATATATATATATATATATATATATATATATATATATATATATATATATATATATATATATATATATTAGGGTGTGCCAAAAAACGACGATATTTTTTTTTTCTGCTCTCAGTCCAAAATATCTAAGAAGATGTCCCAACAAAGCTCCTGTTAAAAGCGGAGCACAAAATTCCAATTCTAAGAGGTCCTCCATCGAACTTGAAGTTTTTCCGTTTAAATAACATGGGAAACAGGATTTTTTATTAGTTTTTTGTCCTGCAAACTGTGATGAAATCATTTAAAAAAAAAACGAATGAATGGACCTTGTTCATTATTAAATTTGGTACAAAAAATTCTATCGAGTCGAATTTCTATGTTCAATATTTGATTTGTTATATAGCTTTAAAATTTAAATTTCTGGTTTTTTGCATTTTTTAGCTAAACTGTAAGAGTTAGACAGAAATGTTAAATGACAAATTTCCCGTAATTTTTTTCATATCATCAATAACAACAAAGTTACAGGCTCATGAATATTTATTTTTTCAAATTTTTGCTTTTACGAACTGAAATATCGATAATTAAACACAAAATTTGGTGCAAATTTGTTAAACATCACACTTGCAACAAAATTAGGTAGTATGATGTTTCGTAGTATCAAACCATAAAATTTACAGACTGAGTCAGTCATATTTTTATATTTTTAATATTTTTAAAATAAGAAAAAAAATTGTTTTTAACATAAAATTTAAGTATTTATATGATTAAAATATAAAACCTTAGTCAATTTACGGCAAAATTTACCTTTGTAAATTTTTTATTTAACCTGTGGCTGAAAAATGTTAACAATATTATTGTTAATTTTACGATTATTCCTTGCATTGATGTTAAATAGATACAAATGAAAACATTATCGAAATAAATATCGAAATTACAGAATAAAAACGTATCAATTAATTACAAACTATTAGAAATTAATCTGAGAATCACTTACTTGCTTCAGTAGTAAGGGTAGAAATTAGAAAATTTTTTTTACTAACCAATCAAATGATAATTATATAGTTTCAAACGCATGAAAATATTTTCTTTTTATTTCTTATAGTAAGCAGTTACAAGTGTATTTTTGTTAAAGTTAGGAAGTCTTTTACGATGCTCCTCGACCACTTGCAGTAAATATTGCTTCTGTTCCTCAATTCGTGTCAAACAAACATTGTACTCCTGGATCAATGCAACGCCTCTTTCAGCGAGATCATTAACAACTTTTAAGTTTGACAGGACAAATTTGCATTGTTGATAATTTTGATGGAAAGTCCAGATCTCTGGATCCTTGTCCATAAAATCATGCTCCAGTTGAAACTGTTCAAATAAAAATAACGACCGCTGGCTCGCGAAATCGCTGATGTTCATCGATAATAATAAGCTTATATCTGTGACAGTAAACTTTTTGAAGTTCGATTGATCACTTTCAAATAAGCAATCGAGAGAATAACTGAAATTCTTCTCAAGTCATTTTTGTGCAGGAGATTTTTTTCTAGCTTTGTGAACTTGCGTTTTTGCCAGTCTTTGTACAATTTTTCGATTCTCACAATGGAGTGATGTGAATTGTTTACACGGAGCAAAATGTATGCCATACTTTAACAACTTCACAAAAGAACGAATGTGGAACTCTCGCGAATTCCAAGCTTTTTTGTTCGACGTATATAAAAAAAAACAAAGATAAAACATCGCGCTTCACAGGTAATTTTGAACTATCTAAATTTTTTGACTCAAAGCCAACTAAATTCATGTAGTTCCGTTGGTTTGTTTTTTCAGACATTGTTTTTTTCTATCAAAAAGATACACGCGTTGCTGTTGTGGCAATAACTACCTAAAGACTAACCTAAAAACCGAACCAATTAAATCAAAAGACAATAGAATCTACTAATTGAATCAATCAAGCGGTAAGTGATCAATGGCGCGGATATCGATAAATGTACAGAGGGCGCTGAAAGCAAGTTCTCAAAAAAAAATTAATTCAAATCTTCAATAGTCCAATAAGCTTAATTTTATTACAAATTTTCAATCAGAACAAATCATTTTCAGAATATTGAAATAGTGAGTAAAATATCAATTGAAGTGTAGAAATAAAAGTTTTTTCACATTTCAAGCTGACATTAAAAATGATTGAACTAAAAATAACTGCAATTATATTGTGAATTGTATTTGCTTTTGATATCTTAATGATATTGTTATGTATTGTTCGAAATGTACTGTATATTATAATTTTTATTATTATTATTAGTTTGAATAGTATTTATTTCATTAAATAATGCTGCTTATTTGCAAAAGTAATTTCTATATATTTTGTTTAATTTACATTGTTGCTATGGCAACCGCCATCCACTTTAAGGCACTGCGCAAGGTTGCCGGTTTGAACAATTAATCCAAAATTGATTTGTTAATAAATATAAACAGGATGTTCATAAAATCTTTCTATCAATATTCAATCGAGAATGTTTCCCTTTTTAATCCAAAATATAATGAAAAGAAATAGAAAATAATCTTGGCCTCAACATATAAAAAAAATTTTATGTTTGATACTACGAAACAACTTACTCACCTAATTTTGTTGCAAGTTTGATGTGTTAACAAATTTGCACCAAATTTTTTGTTTAATTATCGATATTTCAGTTCGTAAAAGCAAAAATTTGAAAAAATAAATATACATGAGCCTGTAACTTTGTTATAGAATATCAAAAGTACTACAAATTTGTCTAAGTTGTCTAACTCTTACAGTTTAGCTAAAAAATGCAAAAAACCAGAAATTTAAATTTTAAAGCTATATAACAAATCAAATATTGAAGATAGAAATTCGACTCAATGGAATTTTTTGTACCAAATTTAATAATAAACAAGGTCCATTCATTCGTTTTTTCTTTAAATAATTCCATCACAGTTTGTAGGACAAAAAACTAATAAAAAATCATGTTTCCCATGTTATTTAAACGGAAAAACTTTAAGTTCGATGGAGGACCTCTTAGAATTGGAATTTTGAGCTCCGCTTTCAACAGGAGCTTTGTTGGGACATTTTTCAAGATATTTTGGACTGAGAGCAAAAAAAAAAAAAAATATCGTCGTTTTTTGGCACACCCTAATATATATATATATATATATATATATATATATATATATATATATATATATAGCATGAACAACAACGCGAGTGAAAACAACGACAATTAGATAGACCAATCAATAATGACAAAAATACTATCAGAAAACCGACTGCGCCATCATACGAAAACCGATTCGTAGTTATATTCAGTTATGTTTCCTACTCTCAAGTGTCATTGCTGAATTTGTTATAGACATTTCAATGCAAACAATTAAAGCGGCTCAGGAGTGGGGGTAGAGCATCAGATTCATAACGGGCGTAGCGCGCTTGTATTAATATACATACGCTTTCCCGCTCCCCTCACTACTCAGCCGCTTTCGCGCATTGGCCCATTTTTTGTCATGTTTGCAAATATTCCACACTTATTTCGCAGCATTTAAACGCAAAATAAGAATAGACGTTCAGTAGTAATATACTTCTACTCTGCTGCAATAAAGTGCGATGGAGAATTCAGATTGCAATTATGCCAAAACTAGTGATCCGACAGCGTCTCAATTTCTCACACACAAAGTACATATCAATTGGTTGGTTGGTTGAAAGCTGACGAGCCAGAGACAGGGTTGGCACTTAGCTTCCCTTGACACTGCGACCAGCTGGGGTCTATTGTATCACTCTGTCGTCAGTGGTTCCTCATTCAAACAGGTTTGTGCCTTTGATTAGGTTTAGTAGCCTGTTGATAAGGTTCTTCGGATTCGTGCGTGTTTCCGGGCTGATCTCTCCAAAGGTTCTGTGTCGCCTTTTACTCAGGGCGTCACAGTCGAAGATAATATGAGAGGCTGTTTCCTTCTCTTCATCACATAGCCTAAACTTCACGGATTCCCTGCGTACTCTCATGGTGTTTAGGTGTTTTCTTAGGCCGCAGTGTCCAGTCAACAGACCTTTTATTATACGTGCCTTCATTCTGTTCAGGTTCAGAAGGTCAGCCGTCACCGTTTGGGTGCCCTACCATGACTTCGCTGTGTATTTGCCCGACAGTTTGATCCTTAAATTATTGGTGTCTTCTTTTTATCCACTCGTCGATCAGGGTCCTGCATCGGTTTTTGCTAATCCCATGTACAGGTTCTGGCCCTGTGAATAGCGTTTCAGATGCTTGTCTAGCTAGCTGGTCCGCTTTTAGGTTGCCTTCAATGCCTCTATGACCTGGCACCCACATCAAGGTGACCTTGTTGTGTTTTTCCAGCTAGATGAGGTTCTGGAGGCAGTCCCAGACCGGTTCAGACTTTATCTGTATAGAGTTGAGTGCTTTGATAGCACTTTGACAGTCAGATAGAATGTAGATGTGTTTTTTTCTACAACCACTTTCTAGATTCTTCTGAATAGCATGTGTTTCAGCTTGGAATATCGTGGAGCATTTGCCAAGTGGTATTATGTAGTCCCTTCTTGGCCTTACCCCATGTATTCCTGCTCCCGTTCCTTCAACTGTCTTTGAACCGTCTGTATACCAGACTATGTCCACAGTTGATTCCGAAATATCAATTACTACTATGTCGTGAAAAACCTGCACTGTATCTCGAAAAAGGGCGGATTTTTTTTTTCAAAACGCTGATTTTTTTCTGGTTTTGCCAGTTTTTCTCGGTTACTAATAATCTGATCGAATCGTGTTTAAGCTCCTTCTCTTTGCATTTTGATTCTCTATGACTTGTCCGTTGAAGGCATTGCTTCATTGGTTTTCATGTTACAAGCGAAAAACAAAATAAAAATATTTTTTGCATTTAAATGTTTATAACAAATCAAGCAATGGGACTTGCGAGTAGGAAACACAACAAGATATATTGCGTATAATCCATTATTACGCGATCAACGTAGTACCTTCTAGTATGTAGGCAATAGCGCATGGGTGATAAAATATCGGTACAACATAACAACACGCAAGTATAAACAACAGGTCATGAAAAACAAGCAAGTATTAACAGTTTTTCAAAAACAACAATGAACTTGCGTGATCCAATTCCAAGATGAAATCTCGTTATGTATTTCATCCCAATGAGGCACCACCGCTCAGCGTCTTACAAATCCTGTTGATCATTCCCTTGTGGAATCACCCTGTAGACGAACGGAGGGCATCCTACCAGCATTTGGAATTGGTCACCCTACAGACTATGAACTGGACCACCCTGTACACTCAAATAAACAAGGATCGTCTTCCTCAAGCATAATGTGGAAAACCAAAACGCAAAATCCAAAAGATCCAAGTTCAAAAGCTCCCCAAAATCAAGAGACCGGGAAAACCCTATGGAAGGAAATACCAAATTAGAATTTTCCTTCTCATAGACAGACATCAAGGAGCAAATTATTCAACCCCATTGGCTTATAACATCGCCAAAAAATAAGCTCTATGGCACCCATAGAAATCACAATAGTATATGATTCTAGAAAACGAAAATTCACCATAATATATCAACCCCAGATTATCATTGATTGACTTGAATCACCCGTATCAGAATGGCCAAAAAATCATGAAATATCCAACTCTTAACATAGGGAGCATTCACAATCATTAATTAAAAAAAAAAAAAGAACCAATAATCATATCATCGGTTGAAATAATAATGGTTATCCCAATCTATCACTTTATAATAAAGTTTGACTTCCAAAGTGGAGTTATTTACACGCAAATATTTTCATAAAACTGTATCTACTGTATCACTATGCGAAATAAATCACTGGCATCGCCGCCTTAAATAAAAATTCCGATTGACATTGGAACTTCGCGAAATGAACTGACTCTCGGAAACAATGAAACATTGTACCATCACCGAGAATTTCGTGGGGTTGATTTAAAATAAACTTAGTCTTAGTTGACCAATCAACTTCGACCTCCACAAAATGCCCGAAGTGAAAATTCCTTTTCCTTTTTTACACCGGCTGCTCATTTTCGGCCCCATTAAACTTAACGACATACTCGTCTACGTCGCTTCGTCCATGAGCGACATCCGTGCCAAAATCCCCCTTTCCAGTATTAACCGTGTTTCATCGCGTGAAATATTCACAATACACCTCAACGTGATGAACCCATGATAATAGATACTTACGATCAAATAAAAGTCAATCTTTCTCCAACCATCGATGAGGAATAACTCTTGGTTGCTTAGCAACATTGTATCACCGAATAACGAGATTTGTCACTCCGAAGGAAGAAACGAAACCATTTAGTTGGCAAGAAACAGAGGCGTACCACCATATCGTTCTCCAGACATATGGTGGATTTATGCAGCACCAATTAACAATTATCAAGTAACAATTATCAATTAACAATTAGCAATTATAAGTTCAACCATCATCCTACAATGGCCGTGTTTATGCAGACAAGTAACAATTATCAATTAACAAGTAGAAAGTTGGCCAACTTTTAACTTCTTACTTTAATTGAACCAAATTTTCTTCTAGTGCGCAACTAGTACGCAGATGACCGTGGATTGGTCCGTGCGATGACGAAAGTTAACCCAACTTTCACTGAATAAAATATTCTGGTTTGTTTTTGTTGTGGGTTGTGGCGTCTTTTGAAATTTTATTTGTTTGTGAAAATATACTGTAAAAATGGAAATTGATGATGCCATTTTGATCGACCTCGTTGGGCAATTTCCCGTGTTGTGCGCATGCTTACTTTTCTTCCTTAATTATTAATTGAATGTGCATACATACCATCATTTTCGTTACTTGTTAATTGCTAATTGTTAATTGATAATTATTACTTGATAATTGTTAATTGGTGTTGCATAAATCCACCAATACTATGATACTAAAAAAATTTAATATGCTAACTGAAATAAAAGTATTGTACAATAAAACTTGTGAAGTTCAGTTATTCCACAGGAAGACGTTTTATGGTCAAATTGAACGTAACAGAATTTCTTATTATTTTCAGATATTTCCCGAATACTTAATATAGGTGACCAGGTCATTGTTGTAAACCTAGAATTAACAAAGGCGTTCGAAAGGGTAAACAATGATATATAATCATTGTCTAAAGATACATAGTCAGTCAATCTCTATGGAAAAAGTATTGGATGCAATTTGCGATCGCCATCTATTAAACTTTCAGGGAAACTGTGAAAATTGTATTCCGTAAAGTGGCGGCACCACCGGATGGCAAACAAAACTGAACTTCTGTTTCATTTTAGAAAAAGAGAATCGGTAACAAAATATAATTCTTGCTAATAATCTTGAAATTATGAAAAGTTGTGTTCTCCAGTATCTCATATTTGACATGTGACGTTTATTTGTCGGATAATAAATAAATCCTAATGATAAATTTGAATTCATGGGAGAATGGAGCAATTATTATCATCAGATGCAAATCTTCTGACTTAAATGAAAAATATATATAATTAAGAAGAAATGTGCCTTTCAGTTGAGATATTTTTTAATTTCTATTAGTGATGAGGTTAAGTGGTTTTGAAAGGTCAATAGCCTTTTATTCCACTTTTTGTTTTCGTGCCCGGTTACAGAATTTGAATAAGACGATAAAATAAAAAATATCAAGAACAAAAGCAGCACACAAGAATCGATGTACCTACCCACCACATATTGTAAAATTGTGCACATGTCAGTATTTTGACTTTCCTGGTCGAAGGATCCTGCTCAAAAATTAAGGAAAAGAGATCTATCTGGGAATTGTTTAGAGGAAGTCTTCCTGATTAAAAGTTACCATTACGCTAAAGTCCAATAACCAATAGTTTCGGAGATATTGGCCAATGATACTGAAAAATAAATATTTATATTTGGGTAAGAGTGTCGCATTTCTGTTTTGTTCACGGGACCTTTGCTATTGCGCTATGCAAGTTGTTCCATGTAGACAACCCCTATTTGAATATTTCAATATAGGTAATTTGAAAATATTTCTGGAGTAGGTAATTTATTTCTAACTTTTAAGCTATATAAAATACACAACAGGTTTCTCCCTCCTTTATTGAAGGAGTACTTGAATAAATACACTCTTGTTACAGTTTAACCTATTGGAGACCTGTGGTACTATCAGCGCTGGCTGATTAGAACCTTTAGAACGCTATGAAGAAAGTTAGACGTACCGAATTTCAGATTCATGGTGCGCATATCCCAAGTACCATAATATGGATGCAATACGACTGCAATATCTCAGAAACTATTGATTATTGGACTTTAGCATAATGGTAGCTTTTAATCAGGACAAATTCTTCTGAACAATATGAAAAATTCAAGCAATTCCCACATAGAGCACTTTTCCATAACGTTTGAGCAGGGTCCTTTGACGAGATAATTTTTCTAGGTGAACTGCTGTTGTAAAACCTCTTCCTAAAAAAGGCAATAAGCTAGATATATGAATTTTGAACCAATCAGTGAAGTATTTATCAAACATTTTTGAAATATCAATGACTAAACAATTAGTATCCCTTTTGGTTACTGAATGTTTTCCAATCTTTAGTATGATTATTTGAATAATTTTGTGCATTCCACCAAAAAAAAAGGGAGATATATCCTATGGGATTATCGTGAATTTATCTGAGGCCTTCGACTGTAAGGATAATATTTTATTAGGGAAACTTAATATGGAATTTGTGGAAATTCTTATGACAGGTTTGAGTCATATTCGAAAAAAAAAAAACATAAGTAGAACTCGAAAAGAAACGATAGAAAGATCCATTGCCTTGAGAAAGTCTATGGGAGTCCCATCATAGGGTAGTATTCTTGGTCTAATTTTGTTTATTATATTTATTAATATAAATAAAAATATTACAGATATATCATATAGACAAGGTTTGCACTAAACTATCTAGAGTAACATATGCCATAAGAGTTATCAAAAAGTGTTGATCCTGAAATACTGATAACTGAGAATAGTCATTTGAGGCCGAAGTGAACAGAATTTTTCTATCGCAAAAAAATGCATAAGAGATTCCTGCAGAGATCTCCAAGTCATATAGAAAGTACTGGCCATACTAGCAATCTATATTTTTGAATTAATTTCTTTTGAATCATCCGAATCATTTTGAAATACACCGTTTAACTCATATTTATGAAACAATATATTTTTTTTATCTCATTCATAAGAAATCCCTATATGAATGGAGCACCGTCTACAGTAAGATAAAATTTTATCTTCCGGAAAATATAAGGAATATTGAAGTTTCAATCAGATTTCTGAAGTCTGTAAAATAATTATGTAATATGGAGCCCTATGATATCAAGCAATATTTTCTGACTTGTAGAAAATTTCAAATTTTATTTTTGTTTGTTGCATTGAGAAGTAATTTTAAAATTTTTTGGGGAAAATTAATTTTTTTTAAATTAATTTTTGAAGATTTAATGGAAACCAAAGATTTTACATTTTGGGTTGTAGAAGTGATAAAATGATGGCAGAAAAATATCACCATATCGCAATTGATACAAGAGATGAATTAGATATTTTTTCATGTATGTTTTATGCAATTTAAAAAACAGTTCTTGTTCTGAGTTACAAAAGATCTGGTTACACTTCTCACAGAAAAATTAGTTTTCTTGCTGCACTTCGAATTTGGACAGAATTTTTGAGGTCCGAGACTTCAGTAGCGGTAGGTGTTGCCTCTTCCTCGCACAATTTTCATGGCTCATTGGTGGTGGGGTAGAACGAGAAGATGATGCCAATGGAAGTGAAAAACCTCTTGTGTTTTTTTCTGGTATGCATACTGAAAGAAATAGATTATTATGATAAAACTCAATACATGGGATAAGGGAACAATTATTAGATGCAAATTTTCTTCCAAATATGGTGAAAAAAATCTATAATGAAAGAAAAAATATGCCAATTAGTTGAGATATTTTTGAATATTTATTAGTGAGTACTTGAATTCAAAAGTCATCAGACATATTTATTCCTCTATTAGTAAAAAAAGAAACAATACGTTTTCCAATTATTCCACCAAAACTACAAATTTACATAAATCATTTCTGCCATATCTATCAGTACTACCCAGTTGTTCACTGTCAATATTTCTTAATAATTCGTTAATGTTGGTAATACATTCAATTTTGTTAACATCATTTTGCAGCTCTTCGCCTTTCTAAAATTTATATCATCTGGTGCAGCTAATATTTTCAAGAAACAAAAAAAGGTAATCAGGATCATAGCTAACGCAAGCTATATTGAACACTGTCGCCCAATTTTCATCAGTTTTGGAATTATGCCTCTGCCCTGCTTATACATATATCCATGGAAATATAAAAAATTTCACAATGCAATCGGATGTACATAATTACTCGACAAGATCTGCTAACCTGATAAGAACACCCAGATTTCGTTTGATAAAATCGTCCAAAAACTCTCTGGATATCAGACTGTATAACATCCTACCTGAAAATTGGAAAACCCTCCAGTCTCACACATTCAAATCCACAGTAAAAGAATATCTATTATACCACTGCTTTTACTCTATAGAGGAATATTTGGAAACTCCATTTGCCTCCCCATGTCTTTTCTCGCCACACTTAACTATATGATTTTATTACGTTCTCTTTCACTTGAGTTATTGTTTTAATGATTTAATTTATGATTGTTTTAATGTTCTAACTTATATGTGTCCTTGATTTAGTAAATCTAAGTACCTCTGTGTCAGTAACAATGTTTTATTATTTTATATACTGATGTTTTATAATTTCTATAATTTTGACAATTATCTGACCTGCTACAAACACTTGTAAAAATGTGTAACGTTGTCAATAAATCTATCTATCTATCTATGAACCCCCGTCCACTAGATATGGACAAAATAAATTCAAGATTCTTTATTAACTAACAGAACGGAAAGTGTACTAGACAGGTTGTGGGAATAAATAAATTCAGTAAATTTCTTATGCAAATAGCTCAAAATTTAAACTTGCCTGATCCCCATAAATATACTGGGCATTGTTTGGGTAGAACTTCAGCAACGCTATTAGTGGATGCAAGAGGTGATTTACTTCAATTAAAAAAGCATGGAGGCTGGTAGTAACGTTGCGGAGGGATATGTTGATCAATCAGTTAGCAGCAAAAATCAAATACAAACAAAAATTTTATAATCCATACAAAATTCAACCCTATCTGATTACGGCGCATCTTCATCTGGAGTGACATCAGTTAACATCATAACAGATGTGGCATCGTCTACCTCAATACATAAAAATCCTGATTGTAATACTCCTATAATTTTCAATAATTGCTCAAATGTAACAATTAACCAATATTTAAATCATAAGTAACGTTTAAAAAAATTCTGTTATTTTTAATTTAAAATAAAATATTTGTTCATCGTCCTTTTTTAGCATATTATTATGGTATAAACAGGGTTGTAGAAAAAGTATAGTGTTTCACTCGTCAAAAATATTTTTCGAAACTCGTGAACATTACCAGCCTCGGCTAGTAAACTGTTCTCTCGCTTAAAAAAATGTTACTTTTGTCACTCGTAAAACAATATACTATTAATCACTAGTGATTAAAAGTACAATTTCTCTCACTAATTTGAGTTGAAATATGTGTCACATTTTAGACATAAAAATGGAAAAAAGTAATGTTTATCATTATGATAAAAAATATTGTATTACTTATATTGTCATTTCCACGGCAACAGCAACTATGGCTTTGTTAAATATTTGAGATACGGCAAAATTTTAATGAATAATGAAATAAAAGTAAGTTATGATAAAATATGGTGGAAAAATAAAAAAAGGCAGCCCGGAAGTGATCTCGTCACCCGGTATAGTATGAAGGCACAGTCAACTTGATTCGAGTAGTTTGGAGTACTGCAATTTTTTTCAAGATAAAAAGTGACTTTTTGTGTGGCATAGAGAATGATGAACGACCCATTGGGAGTTCTAACTATGCAAACCACCCAAATACAGCTTTACACTAGTATCACACAAATGCCGGTATCAAATGTTCCATACCTTCAACTATTGAGAATTTAAATTCTACAATCATCAACATTTCTGATAAACTTCCAGCAATCCTATTTTTTTGCAAAGAAAGTTACTTGAGATTTATAAAATCTTTTCAATAAGTAAATGCTTTTGTTTGAATGTTGTAGGCAATGTGGTAACTTGATTATTTCGTTTCGACGTATCGTCTTATGGTTTGAAGTTCTCCCGACATTTTGAATGCATGTATCGCAATCGTGAATACAGTATTCACCTGAAGACGATTGCAGATACATGCATTCGAAATGTCGGGAAAACCTTTCAAATCCATTAAGACGATGGACGTCCGAAACGAGAGTAATCAAGTAAATGCTTCTTGGAAGGCTTCAATATATTTCTACAATAATATTACTCAAAATTGGAAAAGGGAGATATAATACCTGTGTTATGGATTATTTCATAGTTGTTTTATTGTTTTATCTATTGTGTGTCCCTGTATATATTTTTCACTGTTGCTATGTTTGAACAAAAAAGGAAAGTTGTCGTTGATTGTCAAGTAAAAAGTCAAAAAGTAAAAATTGGTATTTTCTTGAAAAATAAAGTAAAATTAAGAAATTACATGGTCCTTTAGCCGAATTAGAAACTAAAATAGGGAAAAACATAGTCCACAGAGAAAGAAATTTGTGAAACTATGTCCGAATATCCAAGAAAATCACAGAGAAAATGCAGGCAAGAGCAATAATTTTGATGATTATGTTCTATCGTCGCTGGCTCCAAGGAAATATACTCGAGCTATTCAAGATAGAGGTCAATCTGAACCAGATTTTACAGTAATGAAGTCTTCATATCAGCAAGTAGTAGCCACTCAGTCAACGGAAAAGAACAATGATTCACCTATGGAAGAATCAAGAGGATCAAGATTTAACGATGAAACTGGCAAATCTGAAAATAGGGATGTAGCAGCTCCGGATCAACTAGGTGCTTATCAAAAGTATCAGATTCTGCTAGACAATCTATGAAGAAATCTGAAAGGTCCAAAGTATCTTCAAAGAGGGTGGAAATTGAGAGAAGGCGTTTGGCGTTGGAGACCGAGGTTGCAAGGGCTGAATTGATGTTGAAAACAAGAACTTGAAAATCAAATACGAATTTTGGATCTTCAGAAAGGTTAGCTGAAGCTGAAATTGAAGAGGAGAATTGTGTTCTGTACAAAGTAAAGTTCAAGGAAATTGTACACTGAAAGTTGGGAGAGTCAAGCAGAAACGAGGTAGTACAAGAATGGGTGAATAAATGTGAGGTGCATTCTGATCATCATCCACGTGAAAAACTGGAAAAGCAAGTCAACGAGAAGTAGTTCCAATAGATAAAACTTTACACGAAAATGACTTGTCAAAATTATGTAACGTCATCGCTGATGCTGTCAAGAGTGTTTCAGGAAGAAATCAATTTGATAGAGATCTTTCCATATTTGATGGCAAACCAGAAGATTGGCCGTTATTCATTAGTCAGTTCCATAGGAAAACTAGGATGTATCAATATTCGGAGGATGAAGTAATGTTGAAGTTGCAAAAGTGCCAAAAGGGAAGCTCTTGAAGCGGTAAGAGTTTATTATTACACCCAAAAATATTTCTATATGTTATTGATACATTGGAAATGCGATTTGGTCGCCCAGAATATGTCATAGCTTCTATGATTAGCAAAACTCAAAATTTACAATATCTTAGAGACGGTGATTTTAATAGTTTTATTAAATTTTCATGTCATATCAATAACCTGGTGGCTACATTGGAGCAATTTGAAGCAAGTAATCATCTAGAGAATCCGTTCCTACTAGAGCAGTTGGTATCCAAAATACCCAATAGCATGAAATTACAATGGGGACAAGTGATTGTACAGAAAAGAGGTAAGGTGAATTTGAAAGATTTTGGTACCTGGGCAAACGAATGTCTTCCGCTGCATGTTATGTAAGTCCAAAAATATCCACAACTTTTCAAAATCAGAAAAAATATCACAATAATTCACGGCCAGAAAATGTTATGGTCACTACAAACCAAACATCTGGTGAATTCAAATGTCCATATTGTAATGAAGTAGGTCATACTATTTTCAATTGCTCCGTACTGAAAAATGACAATATAGATGTTCGTTGGTCAAAAATATACAAAACACAAATTTGCTTCTGTTGTTTGAAAAACGGTCATTCAAAACGGTTCTGCAAATCGAAACAACGTTGTGGTTATGATGGATGTGAAACTACGTCATCATACCCTTCTGCATAAAAAATAAAGTTGCAAATGTACTTCCTCAAACAGAAAAGTCCGATGAGTGTTCAGACAGTCTGTCTCACAAATAATAATTCCAAAGTTCTCCTCAGGTAGCTCCTATAAAAATTTATGGCCCAAATGGTTGTATGAATACCTACGCTTTGTTCGATGAAGGATCAACCATATCTTTGATAGAAAGTAGATCAGCGGAATTATTAGGATTATCGGGAAAAAACAAAACCTTTATGCATGCAATGGGCTAATAATATGACTTCTCACAATGATAATTCTCAATGTATCGATATGGAAATTTCGGGTGTTCATGATGGGGCAAGAATTTTCAAAATGAATGGATTAAGAACAGTAGAAGATTTGTCATTACCTTCCCAAACCATAATCATGGATAATTTCAAAAACCATATTCATCTCCAGGGTTTACCTATCCAAGATATGCTTGAAGCTAAGCCAACTGTACTTATTGGTCAGGACAATATTCATCTAACGGTAGCACGAAAAGTGTACCAGGGTCCTGAAAATAGTCCAGTGGCTATCAAAACGAATCTAGGGTGGGTTCTTCATGGAAATACTCCGGGAACTGGCCAAAATAATTTTCAATACAATTTTAATATTTGTACTTGTAGTAATGATGATGAACTGAATCGTTTAATCAGGGAGTCTTTCTCAACGGAATCATTTGGCGTATCTGTAAGTGAAAGGAAAATCAACTCTGATCATAGGAAGGCTATTGATATTTTGGAAAAAACCACAAAATATTTAGCAACTGATAAAAGGTATGAAACAGGGTTGATTTGGAAAAATGATAATGTTGATTTGCCAGAAAGTAAAACGAACGCATTCAGAAGGTTGCTTTGTATTGAAAGGAAAATGTTGAAGGATAAATTATATTTTGAACAGTATTGCCAGAAAATAGAAGATTACCAAGTTAAAGGGTATATTAGAAAATTAGGAAGCTCAGAAGTATCTCAACACAATTCTCGAATATGGTATCTACCTCATTTCGGCGTTGTTAATCCTAATAAGCCAAATAAATTACGACTCGTTTTCGACGCTGCCGCAAAAAGTCATGGTATCAGTCTCAATGACAATCTCCTTCAGGGTCCAGACTATTTGAGTTTGCTACCAGGTGTGCTAATGCGTTTTCGACGATCTAAATGGGGCTTCTGCGGGGACATCGCTGAGATGTTTCATCAGGTTAAAATTCGAATGGAAGATAGATATGCCCAGCGGTTTCTCTGGCGCGTGGTGATCAGACATTTTTTATGTGCTAAGGTGTTTTCGACGATCTAAATGTCAGAGTTACAGGTGATGATGTTTGGTGCTTCTTGTTCTCCATGTTCTGCACAATACGTTAAAATTTGAATGCGAGACAATCGAAATTCCCCCGATTTGATCAAAGATGTTGAACGGAATTTTTATGTTGATGATTATTTGGATTGCTGTAATACAGAACAAGAAGCACTCACTAAAATTGATAGAATAATCGAACTTCACAAAACGGTGGTTTCAATATTGTTAATTGGTCATCGAATTCCCCGGTTATCGAAAATACGGAAATGAACATGTCGAAAAATATTTCAATAAATCGTCATTGGGTCGTGTTTTGGGAGTATGGTGGGATGTGAAACTGATTCCTTCACATTCAAAGTGGTTTTCATAAAGTCCTTGAGAAAAATAGTCCATGGTTCGGATATTCCTACCAAACGTCAAGTCTTGCAGTTGGTGATGTCAGTTTTCGATCCCCAGGATTTTTGACATGTTTGACCATCCAGGGTAAAATCATTCTGCAGGCGATAGGCGGAGTGGCATTGGTGGATGACGCCATTCCAACAACTATCCATCGAAAGTGGCTAGAATGGTTGAAATGTCTTAGATCAATTCATTTTGTTAGATTCCTCGTTGCTATTCACCTCTTCTTCCAGGTGCTACTTCAATTGAAATTCATATATTTTGTGATGGCAGTGAAGAAGCTTTGCGGTAGTGGCCTACTTAAGAATGGTTTTTGAAACTAACATCGTAGTTTCCTTCATTGCAGCTAAGGCGAGAGTGGAGTCCGTTGAAACCTATTTCAGTTCCAAGGCTGGAGTTACAGGCTGCAGTAATGGGGAGCCGACTGTTATGTACTATTTCGAAAGAAATCGATATTCTTATAACGAATTCTTTTTTATGGACATATTCTAAAATCGTCTTGTGCTGGATCAAAGGTGACGGCAGGAATTATAAGCAATTTGTTGCACACAGAATTGGTGAAATACAGGAGCTGACAGAAGCAGCCCAATGGAAATATGTTCCCACCAATCTCAACGTAGCTGATGATGCAACAAGGATTATGAATTCGTTAGATATTTGCTCCAATAACGATAGTCGTTGGTTTCGAGGACCTGATTTTATAAGAAATCCGAATAAATGGCCACCCGAATTTGATGCATCCAAATTTCAGTTAGATGATGGAAGTGAAAGAAAGGGTGGAACATTTTATTGGTTTTGTTGCCTCATCTGTCGATCATCTGCCAGAGGTAAAGCGTTTTCGAAATGGCGGAGACTTGTACGGATTACAGCTTGGGTACTCAGGTTCAGTAGGTGTCTTCTAGGAAAACTTCGGAAGGAAAGAGAAATGCTCTCTGGAGAATTGACTGTCAAGGAAATAGATGACGCAAAGAAATTATGCCTCAAAGGAGTAAAGGGGAGAGCTTTGGTAATGACATAAACCGATTAAAAGGAAATAAGCAGGTTGGCATGAATAGTAGACTCTACAATCTTTCAGCTTTCATTGATGATGATGGACTTTGAAAATGCGAACCAGACTCAACCATGCTTTTGCCTAGATGAATCCGCAAAACCCAGTTATCTTGGATCCGAATGATGCAACTGTATGTCTCTATTACAGTATTATCATGAGAAACACCATCATCAAGGAAATGAATTAATTTTGAACGATATACGCCAAGAGTATTGGGTAATCAAAGGAAGACAGGCTGTGAAGAGCACTTTCATAGATGTTCCTATTGTAAACTCAAAAATCGAAACCAAACGCACCTAAAATGGGAGATCTACCAATTATGCGTCTCACACCAGGGGTGAAACCTTTCAGCCACACTGGTATAGACTATTTCGGGCCCTTATATGTCACAAGTTGGGAGACACAAAGAAAAACGTTGGGGAGTTCTGTTTACATGTATGACTATTCGTGCAATACATTTAGAAATTGCACACACTCTACTGCTGATGGTACAATTATGGCTATAAGAAGAATGGTTTCCCGCAGAGGATCCATTCAACACTTATATTCGAACAACGGTAAACTTCAAAGGGGGCTAATGAAGAACTTTCAAAATTCTATGGGGAACTTGATCAACTGAAATGACTCGAGAAATGACAGAAATGGATATAGAATGGCACTTCAATCCACCCTGTAGTCCCCATATGGGTGGATGCTGGGAAAGACTGATAGGGTCAGTCAAGAAAATTTTGGGTTACATT
Source organism: Gonioctena quinquepunctata (assembly GCA_018342105.1). Lineage (NCBI taxonomy): Eukaryota > Metazoa > Arthropoda > Insecta > Coleoptera > Chrysomelidae > Gonioctena > Gonioctena quinquepunctata. The sequence goes on along the minus strand of JAFIRS010003721.1, from coordinate 79,232 downwards.
GAAAGAAGAAGGATTAAAGGATGAAACTTTGTTAACGTTGTTTGCGGAAGCCGAATATGTAGTCAATAGCAGACCATTAACTCACATTTCGATAGACCCTTCTGATCCTGGTTGTTTGACGCCAAACCATCTTCTCATCGGTTCACCCTCAAAGAGTTCTTTTCCCAGTGAGCTTTGAAGATCAAGATCTCCGAAAGCAATGGAAGAAATCCCAGAGATTGGCAGACATATTTTGGACACGATGGATCAAAGAGTATCTACCCACATTGTCAAGGGAGCAAAAGTGGAATAAGGATGGCAAGCCCGTAGCAGTTGCGATGTAGTCGTTCTGGCGGATGGAAATTTGCCCAGAAATTCCTGGCCATTGGGTAGAGTGATGTTTTCCTGGGAAAGATAAAGTCGTCAGAGTTGTTGAAGTACGAACGTCTACAGGGATCTTCAAACGTCCGTGACAAGAATTTGTAGGATTGAATTGAAAATTGTGAAAATTCCTGAAATTATTCACGGTGGGGAGGATGTTATGGATTATTTCATAGTTGTTTTATTGTTTTATCTATTGTGTGTCCCTGTATATATTTTTCACTGTTGCTATGTTTGAACAAAAAAGGAAAGTTGTCGTTGATTGTCAAGTAAAAAGTCAAAAAGTAAAAATTGGTATTTTCTTGAAAAATAAAGTAAAATTAAGAAATTACAACCTGAGTGTAATATCCAACGTTTACATCTAGCGGTATCTTTCACTGGAAAATGGGATAGTCTCAACGAGGATTATTCCGGGCTGAAAGCCCACAATTGTAGTAAGCACATTTATTCCCAGACATCTGAAACATACATGTATAAAATAGTCATTTACCCACAAATATTGTTGAGATAATATACACTACACTCCATAAGAAAAGTTTGAATGACCACTGGAAGGAATCTTTATTGAAAGTTTCTTTGCTTGGGCTGACACCAATAAAATTGTATTCTCAGAACTTAGCTTACACAGCAGATTTATTGGCAATAACTATTTGAAAATTCATTAATTTTGGGTCGTATCTCAAGAAGCCATTGGTTTGTCCAACAGGTATCAACTTATTTGGAATGAAAATGTTTTATAGCACAAGTCAATATTATCTGAGTATAAAGAGAACATCAGTGTTTGGAAACTCAATGAATATATAACATTTTCAGTAATGCAGTTTCGAGTAAATTCATTCAAAATAGGTAGGCCATGGTCTTTTGAATCTATTGATTGTATTAGAAATAATATATCCATTCTTCTACAACATAACCTTACTTTTCGTTATTACTATTTTTGTTACTAAACATATTAGTGGATATAAATCATACTCAACTTCACAATATAACTTCCTAAAGGGACAGTAATTCCCCAATATCTCAAATAAATGAATATTTCGTGTTCTTACCTTCTTTTCCAATTTTCTCACAAAATGTAATTGTCTTATAAAAGTTATACACTTGAATGTTCACAGAAAACACAGAACGACGATCACTTCAATACCCACAAAAAATTATCAAATCACTCCACGATTTCAAATTTCAAAATAAATACAAATGGCATGAGATATTGCGGAAAACAGAAACAAAATATTGTTATTCCAGTTTGACGTTTAACCCCTCAAGGTCGGGTCGCTTGCCAATTGCCACTCCCACCTAAATTTCTTCCATCTCACTCGGATATATCATTTTTGGAGATCATTAGACTAACGCCATCTACGAATGAAATCCATTTGTATCCAAAAAATTTCCCGTTTGGTTGACTGACTATATATCTTTAGACAATGATATAATGCTCTTTTCCCAGTTGATTTACTAATGATTCAATCGTTATTTTTAAACCCCTCTCGACCAATATAATAATAAGATTCAGATCCAGAGAAATCTCATATGAATTTTGAATTGACGCGGCCGATTCCTGATGAAAATCCATAATCAAAGGGAACTAAAAAAACCACTTCACTACGATTTTCACAAAAATTGGTGTACAAAAACCACTACACGTGTGTCGTTATGCTATAGGTTTTGTGGAAATCGTAGTGAGGTGTGTTCTTCGGTTTACTTATATGAATTTGCAATATATTGGTTTGCGATTATACAAAACTGTCTTATTGCTACCAACGGTTGAAACATTGTTTCAGGTATCTTACGACTGAATTTCTTAGACCTGTGATATTTTTACATCTTGGGGTAAGGAACTGTATGCTTCAATTGCCTGTCAGTAATACTGTTAATATTGTTTTAATAATTTTTTTCATGGATTTGCAACCCATATACTATTGATTTTTGAAAAATATGGATTTTGTTAGTAAAGAACTTCTCAAGTGTTTTTTAAGATCGTGGTTCCGTGGTGACATATAATTTATTTTTCTAGAATCAATTCAATTAATTGATACCTATGATTGCTGAGTGGCTCTTCATGAAAAGCTGACTTTGAGAAAGTTATTCAGATTATTCTCTTTGAATGTTTGACTGAGCGAAAACATTTTTTCCCTTTCCCGCAAACATTTTTCCCTGATTGGATTCAACTCAATTTTGTTTTAGTTCTTTGTTCTCTTCGGAATATTCAATTTCGGACAATGCTTCTGAGTAGTAAAAATTGAAAAACAATCTTTAAATCTGTAACGGCATTCATTCAGATTATATATAAGAATTAACAAAGACATTTTTAACTAACAATAATTCAGTTTCACTTAGTTTTCGTTGGGTTGTTCATTCTGTTCATCTCTCACAATTTCCAAAATTGCTTCTGAAGCTATAGTTGTTGGAAATGATTCTTCCAATCAATTTTTTATTTTATTTCATTCGAAGGAAAACCTAATAACATGTTTCTAAACAATCAATGATAACTAGAGCATATTTATAACAAAGCGCTCAGTTTTATGAGCATGCAAAGATACAATCGCAGGGTATAATAAATAGCAGATATGCGGGTGCAACTGTGCATCCAAATGACCTCAACTGAAGTTAGATGGGGGGAGAGTGCACCATCAAAGAGGGGAGCAGGAGAAGGAGATTAAAATGAATGAGCCTTAATAAACTGGCTTTATATATCATCAAATGTTTTGTTTGATGATGTCAATTAGATGAGAACTGAAGTTACTGGCGGTTATATCAAATATTCCAGTAGTAATTAAGTTTGAGTATTTGTTATAGAGGGAACACATATCGTCAAGTAAGGTGGTATCAGCGGTTGCTCAACGAAAAAAAAATTGTTTGGGTCGCATACCATTTAAGAGGACATAGTACTTCAATTCGTTTAGTAGATATTCACTGGTGAGATTAGGGTTTACCAAGTTGAACAGGAAAATTAGTTCACCGTGTATCCTTCTGGGCTCTAGACGAGCTATTGTGAATTCATCCCTGAGGGGTTCGTAGGAGACATAACCTGGATTCACACCATATTTTTGGTAGTAAATATATATAATTAAGCTATTTTGAATCCCTTCCAAAGTGTTACACAAATTTTGTTGTACGGGATCCCAAATTGGAGATCTATATTAGCAGGTATGAAAAAATAGTACCTAATAGAAATATAGCAATCATTTCTTTTTCAAAATTCAAAATTAATTTACCAGACCTGAAAATGAAATTTGAACATTATTGAACCCAGAGTTGAAAATTCTGTAGTTATTTATTTATTAGTAATTCATCATCCAGTATAACATTTATTGAAATACAGTCTTTCCAGCAAATTTAAAGGTAATCGCCGTTCATTAACCAGGTATCGGATCTCAATCCAATTCTTCTGAATGGCAAGAAAGCTGATTCTGCAATAGGCACCGCAATACATCATGACTGTTTCTTTTTTATTTCTATATTTCTTTTATGTTTATCAAGTAATATCCAAATTCTAATGTAATCAAATAAAAACCCCTGTCAACTTTCAAAACACTTATCTTTCTCTTTCATTTTCATGGAAACATCTTTATCCAAAAATACTATACAGTGAGATTCAATAAATTAATTCAATTCGAATAAAATATATAACATTCTCCACCCCAAAAAGTGTTAACTGAGTCTACATAATTTGGAAACTGGTCGCCTGTATGTTCCTGAGGCTGTTTGAACGTCGACTACTCTGACTCTTTCATCTTGACCCGGATGTACGCAATTATGCGTCATTTTGGCCAATAATTTCGAGGAGTATTCGAGTCAGCAACTAAGTCATCAACTTTTAAATTTTCATGATCTTCGAACCATTTCTATCTCTTATTTATGGTGGGGAGATATTCCCTCAACCATCTTTTCCAAAAATTATCCGCAAGATTTTGAGCTATGATCCATTGTTTTTTTCAAGTCAATTGCCACTTCTCTACCCAAGATTGGAGATCCACAGGACTTACCAATCAAAAAATGGTTTGGTGTAATGCATTCCGCATCTTCTGAATTTTCCGATATCCATATCAGAGGTCGGCTGTTAACAGAATGTTCAATTTCAGTCAAAACAGTCTGAAGTGTTTCTTTCCTGGGAGTTGTTTCATTCAAAATCACTTTCAGTGTGATACCTTCACCGATCTGATGCCCCAGTCGCTGGTGAAAAATACCAAGAAATTTCTCTCATTGTGAGTTCATCCAAAATTACTTTTTGGTCCAGTGCATCCAAAAAAGTTCGAATTTCTCTGTCGGCTCCTCGCAAGTTTGTCCCATTATCCGAATACATTTTCTTTGGGCATCCTCTCCTAGAAATCATCCTCTTGATAGCTAATATTTCCGAATCTGTTTCCAAGGAATGTGCCATTTCTATGTGAATCAAATGAAAACCGTTGTCAACTCTATAAACACTTATCTTCCTCTTCAATTTTCATGGAAACATCTATATTAAAAATACTATACAGTAAGATTCGATAAATCAATTGAATTCAAATAAAATATATAACAATGACTAAACGATATTTTTAATATAAATTGAAATGATTGGTTGTGACTCGGTCTTTTTTTATTGTGCCTGTTCATGCTGCGAGTCCATGATGACACATCTCCTTCCCTTGGTTTTTATAATAATAATGAGTGTTACTTTTATTTACTCTTTGGTACATACCCCATTGGTTATTGTTCACTTCACTTAGTACTTTTGTATCCCCGAATATGTATATCTTTGGTTTCTGATATTTTTAATAAACCATAAAAGTTTTCACTTCACTTTTTTATTTCACTATACCAGGGTGGTCACAATCACAGAAGTAAAAATGGTTAAACCTCTCGCAAGCCAAGCAAGATAATTATTGGACACCCTATAAAGTTAGGGTTTAACAGGGTCTACCCAAGCAGGGCGTGACATATGGTGGAGGCGCGGTCTTCGTTCTTGGAGGTTTCATTCTTCATACTGAACCTCCAAGTGTTAACAGCAAATGAACTTTTTCCTGATATATTTTTCTCTCTTTTAATATTTCAATTGTAAGCTAAATGACTATACCTGGTGTAGGTGATTGTTTTTGTTTTCAATATATTTTTTAAAATGGAAGTGATGTATTCATGGTTTCCAATGGTTTCCAATGGTTTTTCTTTCCTCAATTTGATACAAGAAGTATCAGAATTACTGAAAATATTTTTTTGGGTTGGGGGCATTTTTTTCTCCTTTCTAAAGCAGAAACTAACCCGAGTTTTCAAACATTCTCAAGTAAAGAATTTTTTTAAACATTTTTTTCTAATTACTAGGTTACTTTTATCTTTCAATGAAAATTTGGATGGTTATTTTTTCTTCTTCCCAAGATAGAACACAATACATTTGCAATGGATACGATCAAATCGGAGCGAATTGGATCGAATTCTAGTTGTTTCTATTTCCAAATAACCAATGACATCTACATGTAGATTTTGTTTTGATCTTGTTTTTTTTAAGTATTTCTCACTTCTGCTATCGTTCTTTCTCAGTATTTCCTCGCTCTAGGTGCGTATATCGTTCATATCTTAGTCATTCATTATTTTCTATGCTTTTTTTTGAGCTAGTTGAAATTAAAAGTGGGATGAATAATAAAAAAAAATTGTTGCAATTGAGCATACTATATTATCACAGACACCATCTCCAATTTTGTTATTTGTAAAAGTACATTCTTTAACCACAAAAAGCTTATTCCAAAGTAATATTTGTTAATTTGAAAGTTGTAATTGTTATCCTAATGACAATGTTTTAATTGCACATTTCAAAGTTACATGAACAATTTTTTCACAAACTGGAGTTTGACACTTTTTTTTTCTTCATTCATTCAGAGGAATGAATCTGAGCTTAGAAATTCCTTGCAGGTGTGTTTTTTTAGAAGAAAAAATGATTTGATTTTAAATTAACATTGGTTTATTCTAAAGTTTTTTTAAATAGTATGCATTTAAATGATGTTGAGCATCATGTGGGGACAACATTAACCTGCAGATGTCAAAGTTACATTTTAAGTTTCAAAATATAATTTTTGACTTCAAAATGGTTTTTTAAATTTTTATAAAGCATGAACGTTCTTCCCATGAAACAGCAAGTTTCTCAGATTGATGCCCTTCGAGTCTTCTGCTTAGAGGAACATCAAAAGTTATTTTCCCCATTCTCAAAATAATATATATTACTTTCATTACAATTTCATGGTTTAAAAATAATTGCAAATTGCAAAAAGTTTGAAGTAAGTGACATTTGTTTGTTGCCGAATCACCACAGTTGAAGTTTTCCTTCGCAAAGTATTTGTTTATTTCTTGGGATACACAATTTCCAAATAACTTTTAAAATAATGTTTAATATTTTCGTTGTAACATTTATTTCCAGTTTTCTGTTAGTTTTTTCAACTTTGAAATTGAGAGCATTCTCTAAATACGAAATATTTTTTTCATGAAACAGCAAGTTTTGAATTCATGCTAGTTTTTTGCTCAGAAATATATTTCAGTTCCAAATTATGAAAATATTATCCCTATCTTGAAAGTAAAATCTTTTGTTTCCAAAGAACTTTTTTTTTAATTTCTAATTAGTATTTTTGCCTACAAAATAATATTTATAATTTCCGAAATAACATTATTGATCCCCAATACATTTATTTGAAAGTAACATTTTTTCTTATTCAGAAGAAATCTTCCTTTTCTTCGAAATAATGTCGATTATTTTCATTGAAATTCCATCATATGAATTACCCACATATTATTTTATTGATTTTAGCATTGTTTTTGCATGTTTATTTGTTGAATGTATAAATTTGAGTTTTTTTGGGAAAAAAATTCATTTAAAATATATAATTCAGTATCGGTGTGAATGATTGAGTTATCATAGAAAATATTAATTTCGACTTTGAAGATGTTTTCAGAATTATTCTCGTACTCTCACCAGAAAATACCAAAAAATTATATTTTGTTTCCCAAATCCGTAGGGAAAGGGGTGGTGAAATAAATTTCATAATCCAACTGGGAAAACTACTTCCAAGACAGAAATCAATTCGAAATTCATTGTATGTTGCGTATAGAATCGGAAGGGCCTGTTTAAAAATTATTTTTATTATCACATTATTTTTAAAACCCTATTTTTATATTATATTCTACGCTCTTGCGAATTTTCTGAACAATTTGGATCTAATTTCCATCTTTTCTAATCATGATTCATTGTCTACGTGAATGACCCCCTCATTGCCATTTTTCTATACTTTATCTATTCAATTTGTAATATAAGAATAAACATTTTTCCATCAAAACCATTCTTGATAATAGTGAAATATAACCGGAACATGTACTGGCAGAAAATAAGGGTCGCTGTACGGAAAATAATGTCTTGGAAGCAATCTTCTATTTATAAAAACTATATCTTATACGTACTTGGGATTTTTTATTACTTCTCGAATTGGGTCAGATCAGTTCCTCAAATATGCGTCCTGTCTTGGTTAGCGAAGCATCAACAGAAATTATAATCTTTAGTTCCTCAATATTGATATAAAAAAAATCTCCCACAAGACTCTCAATATAAGTGGGAAAAATATTTTGTATTTGCAAACGTTAAAACCTCATATGTAGGCGTATCGCATCGTGCTATTGTTTATCGAGTTCTTTAATATACTTTTATATGATTTCGTGAATATAATATATGACAAATAAAAAATGAAGTAGTGAATCTAAATGACAAATGGATTATTGATCCACAGAGTATGAACGTCAGATAAAATATTACTAACAATTCGTTCATTTATATGTGCTCCTCCATCCATTTGATGAACTTTTCATATTCTTTTTATATATCACTGGATTTTCGCGGTATTAACCGCGATTCTGTCTCACTATTCAAAAAATCGATATTAGAATCATTCATTTTGAGCTCTGGTGACAACAAATATTGATTTTTTGGTAACAAATTGCAAATGAATGTTTTCTCATTTCCATGAACAAGAAGGTATACTGATGTCACATCACGAATTCAACCTTCTTGCATTATTAGTTCTTATTTCTATTTTTTGTAGTAATAATACCAGTATATATGATTTCAAAGTGCACCAATAAAAAAAAATAACGTAAAGTATTCGTGGATAACTGGTCTTAAAAACACTTGCTCTATTTCGAGCACTCCGGCTGCGCCGTCGTGCTCGAAAAATCGCGCGTGTTTTAAAGCCCTTTTTATCCACTTATACTTTAATATACTATTGTTTTGCAAACAGTTGGAAAAACGCTCATAATGTCGGCGTATCGCATCGTGCTATTGTTTATCGATGTTTTCTTTAATATACTTTTTATATGATTTCTGATGAATATAATATATGAGAATAATAAAATGTATATGTAGATGAATAATAAGTTGGGTGACAAATGGAAATTACCTGTATCACAAGGTGGAAAATATCCCGAACGTTAACCTGTGCTAAAGTATAAATGAGTTGATATTATGTTATGTGATGTGGTATATGAATATTTGATGGTATATGAATATTGATGATGAGAAATGAATACAAGATGTATTCATGAGTTGAGAATTGGTATATATGTTATAAAGTTATGAAGATAGTAAATGTGAAGTTAATTGCCGTTCATTGACCAGGTTCCAATTCCTGAGAATCAAATGGCAAGAAAGCTGATTCTGCAATAAATCATGACTGAACGATATATTTAATATTGATTGAAATGATTGGTTTTGACTCGGTCTTTTTTTATTGTGCCTGTTAATGCTGCCAGTCCATGATGACATCTCCTTCCCTTGGTTTATATAATAATGTGAGTTTTACTTTTATTTACTCTTTGGTACATACCCCATTGGTTATTGTTCACCTCACTTAGTATTTTTGTATTCTTCATTATGTATATCTTTGGTTTCTGATATTTTTAATAAACCATAATAGTTTTAACTTCACTTTTTTATTTCACTATACCAGGGTGGTCATGATCATCACAAAAGTAATAATAATAATAATAATTTTTATTCACCGTTTTTGATACACTTGGTATATATGGTAAGTCAGTTTTAAGAAAATTAAGTAAAAATACAAAAAAATAAAAAAGAGCACAGGTTCACCTATATATATATATATATATATATATATATATATATATATATATATATATATATATATATATACAAGTACACATATATACTCACATACATAAAAGGTATGCGAGTATTTTACAACATTCACAAAATTGATCCTAATTAAAATTGGGCACACAGTGATTGAAATCATTTGTGAGATTGTCAGTTAGGAAATCTTGATAACTATAATAGCATTTCTCTAAAATAATTTTTTTAATACATTCATGGAATATCTTATCACTCTGATTTTTTTTACTACATTTGGTAACTATTGAAGCAAGTAATGGCATTACAATGAGGGGATTTTTTATAATTTGACGTTTGATGTTGAGGGATTCTCAAAAGATCACCATTTTTTGTATTATGACTGCGTTCTGTAGCAGTCTTCTCATATAATTTGGGGTTTTGCCTGACAAACATGATACATTTGAGGATGAATATAGAAGAGGCTGTCAATATTTTTTTATCTATAAAAACAGGCCGACAGCTATTTCGGAAGTCCGTATTGAAAATTAGCCTTATGACGCGTTTCTGCGCTGAGAAAATTCTGGAAAAATCCCTTGCCCTGCCCCAGGCCATAACATTTAAACTTAGATGAGAATAGGCCATGGCATAATATATGTTGAGTAAGCCAGGTTCATCCAAACTGGATTTCAACTGCTTTATGGCATAGTATGCTTTATTCAAGTTGGCACAAATATGATCCACTTGTTTTTCCCAATTTGAATTGTTGTCTAGGTAGGTACCTAAAAATTTTATTTCTTCAGAAGCTTGAATATCATAGTTTGGGCATAGACCATTTGGAATATTCCGTCTGAAGTGGAAATTAACACTGATCGATTTAGAAGTATTTAGAATGAGATTATTTCTTTGGCACCAGGTGCTGAACTGATCAATAATGCGTTCTGATTTGCTGATGAGTTGCTCAGCGTTTTCACCCTATATAGTTATCAGCAAACATTGTAACATAGCCCTCCAATATGTGTTGAGGAAGATCGTTGACATAGAGGAGAAACAGTAACGGTCCTAGAATAGAACCCTGTGGCACACCGAGTTCAACAGTTTTCGACTCAGATGACAATCCATTGCAGATTACGACCATATCTCTATTTGTCATATAGTGTTCTATCCAATTTATCATATTTCGTGGAAACCCGAACATTGATAGTTTATTGATGAGAAATTCAGAGCACACTGTATCAAATGCTTTTGATAAGTCGAAAAATAGTGAGATCACATATTTACTACTATCAATTTCTGTGTATATAAAATTCAGGAGGTTATAGGAAGCTGTTTCTATAGATTTGTGTTTCCTGAATCCATGCTGAGACGTGCATAGAAGCTTATTTGTTTCCAAATGATCTATAACTCTGAGGGTTACAACTTTTTCAAATAATTTGGATAGGGAGCAGAGCAAAGATATTTGCCTGTAGTTATCCATATCGGTGGAATTACCTTTTTTATGTACAGGTATAACGAGTGCTTTTTTCAGAACTTCTGGAAAGTATCCTTGAATTAGAGATTGATTCATTAGGTAGGTTAATGGAACAATAATGGCAGGTAATATTTTCTTAATTGTGACGATTGAGAGTTCATCGAAAGTAAAAATGTTTTAACCTCTCGCAAGCCAAGCAAGATAATTATTACAGTTAGGGTTTCACAGGGTCTACCCAAGCAGGGCGTGACATATTTCAAGTTTTTACGAACAAATGTATTGAACAGATAAATGATGTTGTTGAATTCATTGGTAGTCCTTTCGACACACCCCAGTAGTTTTCTGACTTGTGCAGTTACTTCAAGGGTATCAGTATTGAACCTAAGATTCTGCTGTAAAGTTATTCCATTTCATCTGAACGATTTTTTGTAGGGGAGTTCCTGCCATAGTATGAATAAAATTGTGTTGATTACTTGATATGGAGTGGGTTAGGAATTTGCATTTATCTAAGTTGAAGTATAGTTTATTTACCTGGGACCAGGTATATATTAGATCAATGTCATTCTGGAGAACTGAATAGTCATTTATATCATGTATTTTTTTAAATATTTTGAAGTCATCTGCATAGAGAAACGATCAGATGATAGATTTTCGAAAAGATCGTTGATAAATATGAGAAATAGGAGAGGTTCGAGATTTGACCCTTGTGGAACAATTGAGAGTCCATTTCACTGTGAACCACATACTGTATTCTGTGTTCAAGGTAGATTGTGACAAATGATATCAAGTGATTACTCAATCCGTAGTGCCTTAGTTTGGCCAAAAGAGTTGTCATGGTTCACTGTGTCGAAGGCTTCAGCAAAATCGGTGTATATGCAGTCCACTTGGCCTCCCCTATATAAATCTCTCATGACTATGTTCATAAATGTCAGCAACTTCGTTTCGATAGCCTTTTTCTTACATAATCCATGCTGCTTGCTGATATAAGTACCAATGAAGTTTCTCATATACAGAGTGACCCATTTGAAAGTGGGCCACCTCACTCAAACTGTTATTTATTATCCGATTCAGTAGTTTATTTTTCAGTAGATAGAGCATCAATAGTTCTAGTTGAATGCTATGAATTAGAAATAAAAATGAAAATTTCACGGCCCCTTCGAATTTTTTTCAAGGTCAAAAATCCAAAAAACATACTAGCGATTTTTTTAAATAAAATTTGACGTATCCACTGGATTTGTGATGCTTTCAAATGGGTGTGACCAAAATTTCAAGATAATTTTTTTTTAACAGAAATATTGCATAATTAAAATATTCATATCAATATCGAAATAATTCGAATGGTTGTCATATAAATCACAATTTTGTAAATAATATGGTTCAAAATACTCCGGAACATAACAACTCTATGTGGGATATGTTATGTCTCTTAGAACACTGCAGTTTGTTGTCAAAGAATAGAAATGCACATCTTTACATCCAATAATATAATTACCAATATTAATAACATAAATGAACTACACATTGAATAACGGACTGTTCAACCAAATCCCCATTCAATTCGATACATTTATCGTATCGTTCTCTAATGTTAACCATAACATTCGATAATTGGTTTGGGTTGATATCTCTGCAAGCCTGTCCTATTCTTCCACGCAGTTCCTCTTTGCTGGTTGGACGAGTTTTGCATACTTTTTTTTCAACGAAGCCCCATAAAAAAAATCCAATTGAGTCAAGTCCGGGGATCTGGGGGGAAACTCGATCAATGCACTATTACGCCCTATTCACCGATTAGGAAAATTTTCTTCCAACCAATCTCTCACAATCCTGCTATTGTGGATGGAACAGCCATCTAATTGAAATAGAAGATGAGCCTCTTCTGCCAGTGGAAGTTCATCCATAGCGATAAAAAATTCGAAAAAATTTGACCGTTCAAATTGCTTTAAAAAAAAAGGGCCAATTATTTTGGTATGTAATATTCCACAACAAACATTTATTTTTTGTGAGTACTGTCCTCTGCAATTTATTATCCAATATGGATTCTCTTTCGTCCATCAGAACACTGCAGTTTTTTGCCAAAAAAATTAAATGTACACCTTTACATCAAATAGTAATCAATATCCAATAATCAATAATAACTAATATTGATAACATAAATGAACTACAACAAAAGAATGGATTGAAATGAGATTACCTACACATCCATTTTCGTACATTTCATCCAAATACCGATTCAATTCGATACATTCATTCTACCATTTTCTAATGCTAACTAACCATAAGATTCGATCAACAATCGATCATTGGTTTGGGGTAATATCTGTGCAAGCCTGTCTCATTCTTTCACGCAGTTCCTCTTTGGTGGTTGACAGTTATTCCAAATATCAATCTTGGTTTCATTCAAACATGCTTGGGATAGTATATTTCAAAAATATTATTTTTATTAGGAGGCTTTGTTACTTCAGTTGCTATAGAGATGACAAGTCATCAGAACAATAGACGAAAATTCACAAATTTGTCAGTGTTAATAGTGAAGTTGATAACTCCTCAAGTACCTACACTAATGAAGAAATATGGCTGATAATTTGACTTTTCAGGAGAAAATTTAAATAGTAAGACTTCGTGGTAACAACGACAGATCCGAAAGGGAAGTATGTAGAATTTTCAATAACATGCATCCGGAGCGTCGAAATATTAGCAGAGCTACAGTTTGTAAACATATTCTGAAGGAGAGTGATATTGTACAAACACAGAGACGAATTAATTCTGAACGAATTCGAAATTATTTTAATAATAATCCGAAAACAAGTGTGAGAATTGCAATTTTGGACATTAACTCATCGCATGAAACAATAAGGAGAAATCTTAGGAAATATAATAAGACGAAGCCTTTTAAACCAAAGTTCCTTCACACCTCAGGAGATGGCGATAATGAAAAGAAGATGGAGTATAGTTTATGGGCTCAAGGAGGATATCTAAATAACAGGAATTTTCTGAAAACAATTTTGTTCAGTGACGAGGCAACATTCACAACCAATGGAACAGTTAATTCTCAAAATACAAGGTACTGGACGGAAGAAAATCCACATTGGATAATAAATTGCAGAGGACAGTACTCACAAAAAATAAATGTTTGTTGTGGAATATTACATACCAAAATAATTGGCCCCTTTTTTTAAAGCAATTTGAATAGTCAAATATTTTTGATTTTTTTGAAAAACAAATTTTTTATCGCTATGGATGAACTTTCACTGGCAGAAGAGGCTCATCTCCTACTTCAATTAGATGGCTGTTCCATCCAGAATAGCAGGATTGTGGGAGATTGGTTGGAAGAAAATTTTCCTAATCGGTGGATAGGGCGAAATAGTGCATTGATCGAGTTTCCCCTTAGATCCCCGGACTTGACCCAATTGGATTTTTTTTATGGGGCTTCGTTAAAGAAAAAGTATACAAAACTCGCCCAACCAGCAAAAAGGAACTATGTGAAAGAATAGGACAGGCTTGCAGAGATATCACCCCAAACCAATTATCGAATGTTATGGTTAACATTAGAAAACGATACGATAAATATATCGAATTAAATGGAGATTTGATTGGACAGTCCGAAATTTAATGTGTAGGCACTGTTATGTCAATACTTTCTTTTGTTGAAGTTCATTTATGTTATAAATATTGGTAATTATATTATTGGATGTAAAGATGTGCATTTCTATTCTTTGACAACAAACTGCAGTGTTCTAAGAGACATAACATATCACACATAGAGTTGCTATGTTTTGAAAGAGTATTTTAAACTATATTATTTACAAAATTGTGATTTATATGACAACTATTTGAATTATTTCGATATTGATATGAATATTTTACTTATTCTATAGTTCTGTTAAAAAAAAAAAAATTATCGTGAAATTTTGGTCACAACCATTTCAAAGCATCACAAATCCAGTGGTGTCTTCAAATTTCATTGAAAAAAATCAGTAGTATGTTTTTTGGATTTTTGACCTTGGAAAATTTTCAGGAAACATTTCATAATTGTACAATTATTAATTGTTATGATGTGAATGGATGAAATATGTTTTGGTTTCCATTTCATAAATATATATATATATATATATATATATATTAGGATTTCTTGTTTCATTCATAGCTGTAAAAGGTAGGGGGAATCAATCAATCTTTAATATCCCAAGTTTCAACGATATAATCTTATAATCTCCCGGTCAAACATGAAATCTTTCAGTAATCGTTCTGCAGGTGGTCTGGATTCCCTTAGACCTAGCCATATGCAAGACATGATCAATCATAGCTCTGGTAGTGCTGGTCATAGACGTATTTCTTCAATTACAAATTTATGTAATTTTATTTTATCTAGCAAGATGAATTCAGAAATATGTCCTTTACTTTTTGGTGCTTCTCTCTGTTTTGAAACTCGACTTCAAAAATACCTTCTATGTGATTGATAGGATTGACATGCTCCTCAGAAAGATAACCTTCCTGGTATATATCCTTCTGTAAATCAATGTTATAACTCATCATCATATTTAAATTTTGGTGATCAGTTAATAACTTCTGAAAGTGGTGTTCAACAAAGTGACCCTTTAGGACCCGCACTATTTTGTCTCACATTCGCAGAATTGACAAAGAGTTTGTTATCTGAATTCAACTTTTGATATTTGGATGATGGCTCAATTGCTGGAGATTTCAATACAGTTTTGAAAGATTTGGATAAGGTTATCAACGTATCGAAACAATTTTGTCTTGAACCTAATTTCAATAAGTGCGAACTGATTTCACTATTAGACCCAAAAACTTATTTTGAATCCAAATTCCAATCATTAGCCCCTGTTATGAAAATTCTGGAAAAGTCTGCAGCCGTCTTGGTACGCCCCTTTCTATAAATTCTCTTAGAAATAAAAAAAGGAGTCTCTGCAGTAACTCTTCACCCGTCTGAATGAACTACCAACTCACGTCTCATTCTTTCTCTTGAGAAATTGCTTCGCTTTACCAAAATTGATGTACATCCTCAGATGTTTTCCATCTTGGAAACGTCTCAATGAGCTTCAAGATTTTGACGATTCAATGCGCCATAGTTTGGAAAATGTTACTAATAATTCTTTTAATGAAGATTCTTGGTGACAAGCAACACTTCTGGTGAATCTTGGAGGTCTGGGGCTCCTTTGGGCTACTTTCCTAGCTTTACCTGCCTTCTTAGCTTCCATGAGTAGTGTATATAGTCTTATCGACTCTATTCTCCCTTCCACTTTTTCTGATACGAGTGATAAGTTTTTGATGAAGCTGTTTCTCCTTGGTTATTATAAACCAATTTAGATTTGCCACCCGCTACGAGAAACATTCAGGAATCCTGGGACCTTCCACTTTTGAATATAATTTCAGAAAATAACTCGATTCGTCTAAGTCTGAATTAGAAGAGACTCGTATGAAAGCTGTTAGTATCAAAGAATCCAGAGCTTGGCTGAATGCTTCACCTGGGGCTTCTCTCGGAACCCTTTTAGATGACGAGTCTTTCAGGATATCTATTGGACTGCGACTGCGTTTAGATATTTGCATTTCTCATAAATGTATTTGTGGTAGTGAAATGAACCAAAAAGGAACTTGGTTTGAGCTGTTATGAAAGTGCAGGTCGTTTATCCATACATTATCAAGTAAACGATATCATTAAACATTCTATGGTATCGGCAAGTATTCCTTTCGGCACTACCGGATGGTAAACATCCTGATAATATGACGCTGATACCTTGAAGATGTGGCAAACCTGTGGTGTGGGACTGCACTTGTGCTGATACAGTTGCAGCGTCTCATTTAGTAAATACTTCTGAGTCCGCAGGTAATGCAGCAATATCCTGCGAGAAATTGGAAAGAAAGAAATATCAGAATCATGGAATGATTATCTTCTCCATCCTTTCCATTAGCTGTTGAAACTTTTGGTGTCTTTGGCCATGAATCTCTATCTTTTATCCATGAAATTGGAAGGAGTTTGGGCCGTGCTACAAAAAATAAATGCTCAACGTAATTTTTTATACAAAGAATTAGTATAGGAATCCAAAGGAGCAATGCTTCTTCTGTGATGGGTACAAGTCCTCCATCGCATCTACTGGATGAATAATTTTATCGTCCCAATTTTCTTCAGAGATACATATCAGTTATCAAAGATAATCACTCAGTACCTCCCAAAAAATCAATATCAGTTTCTCTATCACCTTCTTTGAATCACAGGAACAATGAACCTATGAAGTCTTCGTTAAACATGAGTGAGCACCCCATAACAACGAGAGACTCCATTTCTACATTTGGCCTAAGAGGATTGAAGAATGTAGAAAATACCTGTTTCAAGAATAGCATGGATAAGTGTCTTTCAAACACCAAGGTTTTGTTGGAATTTTTCAAGAATGTTTTTTATATGGAGGATTCAAATACTACTACATCAAGAATAAAAGGAAATCTAGTGAAATCTATTATATATTTTATGGAAAATATCTGGAGTCCTGATTCTTCTCGGAAAATGGTGGATACTTCACATTTCATCCGTCTATTCAGAAATTTCGCTCCTTCCTTTGATCATTACGTCCCAGCAGATTCGGAAGAGTTTCTAAGATACATTCTGGTAGGTTTACATGGAGATTCAAACAAGGCAAGTGCAGAGAATCATCCATCACCAAACGATATTGTTATCATGAATGATAATCAGAAAGCATCCATCTCTTGGACAAGATATCTGTCTACTCATAATTCCAAAATTGTGGATTCATTTGCTGGACAGCTGAAGTCTATATTGAGATGTACTTTATGTATTTACTGCTCCGTTACTTTTGAACCTTTCTGTGTACTTTCAATCCCTATTCCAGACTTGCCATACGAAGTCGTGAATTTAACACAATGTATCGAACTGTTGTCAGAGGAGGCGATTTTGACTGACAATGCGAACCCATACTGTTCAACTAGCGGAATGGAAAGGAATTCAAAAAGATGATTCGTATACAAACATTTCAAAAAAAAAAAATACATTTAAAACATGTTTCACCGACTGAAGGCAGTAAATTGGACAATGTGAATAATTTTCCCATACAAAATTCGAATTTGGACCTATATTCTGCTCAGGAATGAATGAATACTTTTTATAATATCTACGCCATATCTAGTAATAGCGGCAGCATTTCCAATGGACACTATACGGCACATTGCAAACACCCTTATTCTAATTGTTGGCACCTCTTCGATGACTCTCGTGTATTTTCCAAAATTGAAATAATGTGTGTGACTTTGCTACACTATACACGTTTTAAAGTGGCTCTCTGTTTTTACTAGCTACTAGTTGAAAAAGTCGATTATAAGCGGTGATTTTTATCCGACGTATTGAATAAGTGATTATCTACAAATACATAGTAACATCATCGCAATATCTTAACTGAGAACTCAGATATTTGATTAAACCTACCCGTCAAGCCCAAATTCCAATGAAACGATGGCAAATGAAAACGCTGTCTACCGTTTTCATCTCGGAGATGAGCCTAATTAGTTTTTCAATACTGATGAGTATGAATAGCCTGGAGGACAGTGGCGTATCATTCATGGCCCAACAATTTCAGTTATTGAATTCACAACTTTCCACCCTATCTGCTGGCATGAATGATATGAGAGTCTAATTGGCAGAACAAAAGAAAAAATCGATGGAAGTATGGCGCACATTATTAATCTGAGAGAAGAAAATGAGTCATTGAAAGCTAGAGTAACAGACCTAAAAAAAAAATTGGATGCAACTTCAGTCCCAACAATATATGCAGAACTAACTTCGAGATTGGATCGAGAAAAGAATGTGATAATATACGGCATCGATGAATCTGAAGATGATACTAAGGCTGTGTCAGATATTTTACTTGAGCTCAATTTACCCAAACCACCCAACCCTATCAGGATGCACAGACTTGGTTAACAAGATCTGCCCAAAATACGCCCTCTGAAGCCCTCTCAATTCAAGCCAAAAGACCAAAATTGCCTCTGAAAGAGTTTCCCAATGTGAACTTGAATGACTACACACCGAGATTGCGTGAAGAACATACGTCTACAGTGCTTCCCAAAATCCGCTTCCCCCCTCTTATTTTTGGAACTATTATACATCAACAAGTGAAATTTGGAAACTGAATATTAAAGGTTGTAAACTTCCCAACTAGTGATGATAGATGACGAAATCGTCAAAGATGACGTCACAAGGCCTCTGTGACCAATAATTTTAAATGGCAAACGACACCTCTTTTGAAAGGTATCGAAAAAACCTATTCAATGATACTTATTTTGTTTGTGTTTATGGCAGTTTTAATGGCTCATTAGTGAACATTAAAATTTAAATTCCATTCAGTATGATATTGATTACAGATTTAAGAATCAGTATCTACTTGTAGAAATTGCTCGAAGTGACTCCATTCACTTCCTGACAGTGAAATATCCTATTTTTAAACTCTTCTCGTACTTTTGCAAATGTGTCTGTGGAAACAGCCTCACTTCTGCAACAATACGTTGTTTTAAAACGTCAATATTGTCAGGTTCAGTGGCGTGAACCTTCGATTTGAGGTACCTCCACAGAAAAAAATCCAAAGGTGTGAGGTCCGGTGATCGAGCTGGCCATTCCGTTGAACCTCGTCGTCCAATCCATCTACCACGATACTCCTCATCCGAATACCGTCTTACTGCACCGTAATAGTGTGGAGGAGCATCATCCTGTTGGAATGTTATTTCCAAATTGTCGAATTCATCTGGATTATTTTCCAAAATTTCAAGGATTATCGGTTCTATCGCGTTTTGCAACAGCTCCAGATAAACCTCACCAGTAAAATGAGTAACTAAAAAAAGAGGCCCAACGATGTGGTTTCTCAGGATACCTGCCCATACATTCACCTTCTGGGGAAATTGGGTATGTCTTTCACGAAACAGGATTTGCGTCACTCCAATACCTCACATTCTGTGTATTTAAATTTCCATTTAGATAGAAAGTACTTTCGTCACTGAAAAAAATTGTTTTGAGATAGTCTGGCTGTTGGTTAATTTTAGTTTCCATATTTTCACAAAATTCTAGTCTTCGGTCTGGGTCGTCGTCTGAGAGTTGATGAACCATTTTTAATTTGTATGGATGGAATTTGTTTTTTTTTCAACACCCTGTGTACTGAGTTCGACTGACTTCACAGGTAGATGCAACGTGAGTTGTTGAAGAAGTAGGATTAACTATTACTTCTGCCAGTATATCATTTTTTTTCTCATCAGAAATTTGTGGTCTGCCAGATCGTTTCGCATCATTAATACTACCCGTTGTTTCAAACTTACGAAGAAGCTCCTTCAAATGAGTCCTCGAAACAGGGCGATCGGGAAACCTCTCATCAAAAATGCTTTCTGCTGCAAGAATATTTTGTCCAGTTTCACCAAGAATTAGGATCGCTGCTACTTTATCACCTAAAGCACGTACCATTCCGCTTCTTGAATCACTTAAACGTTCGGCTCACAACAGTTTAACAAATTATTGAAATGTACAAAAATATTAAAAGTACCAAAAGCTGCTAAAACACTTAAACGTTCGATCAACAATACACAAATTATTAAATGTACAAAAACTTGGACAATTACAAAAACGTCGAATTAGGGAGACTAACAAAAACATCAGCTTATTTGACAACTATCCAGAGGCGGAGCTTGCATTTAGAATTTTAGTATTAACTGATTTAATTCATCACAGCTTTGCGTTTTTTGAAAGCAAGTTGCCAAAACTGCCATAAACACAAACAAAATTAGTATCATTGAATAGGTTTTTTCGATACCTTTTAAAGAGGTGTCGTTTGCCGTAGGGTTCCATTCAAAATTATTGGTCACAATGGCCTTGTGATCTTTGACGATTTCGTCATCTATCATCACTAGTGGGAAAGTTTACAACCTTCAATATTCATTTTCCAAATTTCACTTGTTCATGTATAATCGTTCCAAAAATAAGAGGGGTAGAGGGGACTTTTGAGAAGCACTGTATGTATAAAGAAATTAACAAAGAAGGGGGAAAACCTTCGTGTAAAATTTATTTCTGGTCAGCCAGCAATAGTCTCCGCCACCTCAAAAAGACCTCGCGATGAAGAAGAATCTCCAAATAAGAATGCTGCTAAAATAAACAAGGGAAAAGCTAATTCTTCAAAAAACTATTACTAAAACATTGGAATTGTCATGGATATGAGCATGTGTTTAATTTGGATGGGACTGACTTTGATATTTTGTGCCTGACTGAAACCTGGCTTACCTATGGTATTTCGATTGTTCCTGATAACTTGGCAGATTTCGATTATATAACATCCAATGCTACAAAAGAAAAATCATTGGGTAGGCCTAGCCGTGGTATGTGCATTTTTTATAGAATTTTTTTGGAGTGACTGTACTATATAAATCGTCATACCTGCTTATTTGCTTGTTCAGTATGAGCGATCATAGATTTATTGTTTGTAATGTGTATTTCAAACCATCTCTAGAGATAGGACAAACTCTTGATTGCTTTCAAATTCTTTTAGCTGATCTTCTAGAAAAATATACTGATACGCTAATAGTCATTACGGGTGACTTCAACAGCAGAATTGCTTCTCACGGTACTGTCCCTCATGAAATTATTGAAGGCTCAAATATATTCGAAGATCGTATAAGTTCAGACATAACAATAAATACTAGAGGTAGGCAGATTATTGATTTCATTGATAATAACTCATTTTGTGTATTGGATGGTGGAACACCGTTAGATACACCGGGTCAATTTACATATATTAGCAATCTGGGAAAGAGTGTGGTTGATTTGTCATGGGTAAACAATATGTTCATTTCGGACGTGAATAATTTTTATGTTGAGGAAGCAGACTTTTTGTCCGACCATTTCCCCATAAATATAACTTTGAACTTTAGTAGCCAGCTTGTTAAACTGGAAAAACGAGTTTTATTTAAATTATAAATTGGGAATGAATCGGTCAAACCGAGCTCATTTCATTGCTGATCCTGATGAGTCCTTTTTCAATCTAATTGCAGCCATATGCGAGGTTTCTGCTGATCTAGGCCTTGTCTATAATAAAAAAAAACATAAAAACGGGAAATTGAATGGAAATAAGACGTGGTTTGATATTGACTGTATCGCTGCAAAAAAAAACAATGCAAATAGCTTTGAAACAATGTAAGAAACATAATTTTCCAGAGAATTTGAAAACAAACTATGAAGGCTTGAAATGCGAATAAAAGAAAATAATAAAAATGAAGAGAACAGAATACGAGTCTGGAATTATTACGAAGCTTACAAACATGAGAAATCAAGCCGAATTCTGGTTGCCTATCAAGCAGTTCCGAAATAGTTCAGTTTCTAAATCTTTGCCAGTCGAAGAATGAGGAAACTTTTATGAAAATATATATCCTCCTAGAATGGTATCCCTACTTTATCTTCAAGACGCTTGGCACCCTTATTTAGACACACCTTCCTCTACTGATGAAATTTACACAGTACTCACCAAATGTAAAAATAATAAATCCCCAGGATCAGATGGAATACCTTTTATCGGAATTTACCAAGTAACTGGGTACTTTACTTAACAACCTTATTTAACAAAATTTTTGATTCACCTGCCATTCCTAAAAGCTGGTATGATATTATAAAAACTATGTTGCACAAAGGTGGCCCAATAAATAACCCAGAAAATTATTGAGGCATAGCTTTAGTAAACTGTTGTCTCAAAATATTCACAACCCTCATACTTAATTGATTCACGATGTGGGTCGATGATTGCGAAGCATTGCCAGAGTGTCAGTCTGGTTTCCGCCCAGGTCGAGAATGTATAGACAATGTTCATACGCTAAGCTCAGTAATGAATTTTCATATTAGACATAGAAAACGGAAGCTATTCGCTATTTTAGTTGATTTCAGAAGAGCTTTTGATTCTGTCAATCATAACTTGCTCCGAGATAAATCAATCAATATGGGGATATCAGCTAAAATCCATCGGATAATACAAATGCTGTATTCTAATGCAACCACTCAAATAAAAGGTTCTGATGGCCTCTCTAAATTATTTGAATTGACAACTGGTGTTCTTCAAGGTGAGCCTCTGAGCCCCCTTCTATTCGCGCTGTTTATAGCTGATATAGAAACATTCTACTATGATAGTCAGGCTCAGGGTGAGAGCATTGATGCTAGAAATGACGTGTTGGCTCTATTATATGCAGATGATCTGGTGATTCTTGCCCACTCAGAAATTGATGTCGTGAAAAAATTGAAGATTTTAGAAAAATATACTGCATGTAATGAGCTGACCGTTAATTTACAAAAACCTAAAATTTTGCAATTTGCTCGAGGTGGATATCGTAAACCTGATTTTGCTTTTCATTTCAACGGACAACCACTAGAGGTAACAAACAAATATGTTTATCTGGGAGTAACTTTCACCTCTTCAGGATTATTCCATGAAATGTCATCAGTTGCTAGTATTAAGGGAAAACAGGCTATTGGCTCTGATCCCTATTTTCTCTGAAGCTGAAATTAACACCTGGTATCCACGAGTAAAATTATTTGAATCATTAGCAATCAGTGTTATGTTCAATTCCGTCACGGCATGGGGCATTAGATATTTGGGAGTATTAGAGAGTGTACACCTCAATTTCTCAAAAATAATTCCTTTAGTGCCTATTAATACACCCGACGCAATAGTACGTTTGGAAACGGGACGAGTTAAACATGCACATAATATACTTCAAATTACCTTAAACTGGCTGTACAAGATTCTTACCATGGAGGGCGATCGTTATCCAAGACTTTGTTTTGAACAACAAATAAAATTAATGAATACGACTGATGCAAAATATAATTGGGCAGTTCAAGTAAAGCAATTTTTTATTGATAGTGGATCACTGGAAATTTGGAATAGTATGAGTTCACACTTTGAATTCAAATAGAAGAAATATAGTAAATAATTATAACAGTCAATTGTACAACAAATATGTCTCTATGGCATCTCGTTACCCTTTCATGTATATGTACGATACGCTAAGTACCTCAAAGGAACCAAGCTCATATCTACTGTTGAAGTTGCCTATACAAGTAACCCGCACTCTTGCACAGTTACGCATGGCCAATCATCCAAAATTAAGTTCACATTGAACGGAATTGTATATTCGATCGATCCAGAAGTAACATGCACTGTTTGCAATAGTAATAAGGCCAAAAGTTTATTCCATATCATCTTCGAATGCCCGATTTACACTGTTATGAAACGAAATAAACAATACCTTCAGAATTTCGATGACCTTATCCATGCATTCAGAGAATATAACTATTCCAGTAGCCAAAGGAATCTCAGAATAATTCTGGATGAAAAATTGAAAAATAAAAACTATTGAACAAAAAATTAAACCGACGAAATACGGAACTGAAAAGTAAAAAATAAAATAAACCTTCTTAGTCTCAGTAACTAAGCTCCTAAACTGATGTAAGTAACTAATTTTGAGTCGACGCCAAACAAACAATCATCGAACATCATCGAGTTACTCCAAAAAAATTATCAGAATGTCACCGCGCAACTCGATGCCATCATTTTACGCCTTACCTAATTCATTTGCTTGTTTGTTTGGCGCCGACTCAAAATTAGTTACTAACATTAGTTTAGGAGCTTAGTTACTGAGACTAAAAGGTTTATTTTATTTTTACTTTTCAGTTCCGTATTTCGTCGGTTTAATTTTTTGTTAAAAAGTTTTTCTATGAGAAAGTTGATGATCTGAATTCTGATGGTGTTGTGGGTTTTTTCGGGTTTTCTTCCAACTGAAACAGCAAATGCCCCATCACTTCGAGTCCCGGGCTTCAAAAAAATTTTTCATCTTGATATTATTTTATATTTAAAACTTCGCTTTTATATTTTCAAATTTATTTTTATATCTATGTATTATCTTCAATAAATTTCACATTATTAACTAACACGTGTATCGTCGAAATTTGAAAACGACCAATCAATGGCTTAGTACGCTAGACCCTCCCCCGGACCTACCAAACAAGTAACCTAGGTGGCGTATCTAGTCGTAGCAATATATGATCTGAGATAAGAACCGTATCGTGGTAATACTGATATACCAGCAGTATGAATATTTTCAATTGTATTAGGTATAATTGAGTTTGCCAGACCGACAAATTATTCTGTAAAAAGAAGATATATCCGAATCCTTGTGAGCAATTGCCATAACGAAATTTGAATAAACCAGCATTTTTTTTCACACTATGATGAAAATTCAGAGTTGAATATTCAAATATCAGATTGAAAGAGAAATATAGAATCATAGAAACGTTAGATGAGCTTTCCCGGAATAAATTGCAATAAAATCATTATGGAATCCATAAAGAGTACATAAAATATCGATAAAATAAAATAATTTTTTTATCTTCTTGGAGATTCTTCGGGACGTCGATGCTGTTGCTATGTTGAGTCTCGAGATGATTTCTTCAGAGCCGTTGTCGATTACGGTTGTTATAGTGGGGTGGGATAGCTGAAAAAAACTTCACATCTGGCAACCAATGCGCCCTTTGGGATTCAGATAGTAGACGGGTCTAAAAAGCCTGGGACACAAATTTTCCTAACCCTCTAGCGGTGTTGATGACGCAATCAATATGCCCGCCAAAGTTTTGTGACACGCTTCTACATTTCCCTATACAACTCGAGTTTGTATTTCGATATTATCCCATATTGTTAATGATTATTAAATAGGAGAAAACGCGCTTTCCAACGGTATATTTGACATTATTGTTGGTATTATGAACTACCAGAAATATTTGTAACTTTATTAAACGAAAAATGTTTTTATTTTGATTTGTTCAAAATATTTTGCTAAATAACGTGAAATCCGTTACATGTAGCTGAAAATATGCTCTGGACTTTTTTGTTCGTTAGAAAATTACCTTTTGAAAGATATATATGACTTCTATTTCATCACAAATGCTGAAAATTTGCCAAAACACTTCAGCGTTGCACAGCGAGTCGTTATATGGCAACAATGTATTCCCAATCATCAGGACGGCTTGTGGTATTTTTTGAATTCGAACCAAATCCCTCACAGTGCTAACACCTCCCGGCAAGGATATATAGTAGTTAGTAGAAAAAATTAAGTCTGCTCCATAGTAAAGAGCATTCATTTCTAGGAAAGAAATAAGCAATGCATTTCGGCAAAGTATTTTGCCATCTCCAGGCTCTCTATAATGTTCATAAAAACGGTACAAGGGTGACCATCATGTCCTTCTGTAGACCTTTTCAAGAAATTAATCTAGTCGATAACCTTTGTTTATTGTTCAGTTGATATTTTGACTTCAGTCAGTGATGTTATGTTTATTTTTGTGGTAAGTCTTCTATCAACTTTGTATCGTTTTTATATACATTCTAGAGAGCAAGAAGATGGCAAAATACTTCACCGAAATGCTTTGCTATTTTTTTCCATAGAAATAAATGCTCTTTACTGTGGAGCAGACTTCTTTTTTTCAATAACTAATTAGGACTCCAGCTGACATGGACTAATTCCATAATATATAGTAGTTTTTTCGACTGTGAATTGATATATGGAGGAAGTGTGGGAGCAGCTTCTGCAGTCAATCTTGAAAAAAAAGTTTACTCTTTTTTCTGTTCGAGCTTTCGATATTTTATTTTTTCTTCTTCAGGAATTCTGAGTTACAATGGTGAATGTCAGTAAAAAAGCTACATTATAAGGTTGGTTCGTACGTACGAAAAATGAGGTTATACGAGAAGCCAAAATAATAGTACATCTAGTATTTCTAACATGGGAGAGGAGATACAATCTACAAATAACAGACGTTTTGTGTTTCATTAAATTGTATCCCCTCGGCCATGCTGGAAATCTTACAACTATATGTATTATTGTTTTAGCTTCTCGTATAACACATTGAAAAAAATTGTAATAATTAACAATTTGAAATATTAAGTACAGGAACATGTATGTTTTGAAAAAGTACAATAGGTTATAAAGGATGGGAACTTTTCATATGCTTTGGCAATAGGCGGAACCACCCTGAGGTAGTTCTAACTGTTGTGGAAGGAGGTTGCTAATTGATCTGGAAGGTAATAGTAATATTTGTTGTTAATAACAGCTGAAGGTTGGGCCTACTTGATGATTCATTAATAACTTGAATTGAGATCAATTTGATTTGGAACAATAATCTGTGCTAGTGAAAAAGAATGACATTCACCCAAGTGTTTTTGACATCAGTTTTACTCATTTGATATTTTTTCTTTGATATGGAAGCCATTTCTAGAAGAGTTCTCTTATCAGTGTGGTAATCATAAATTACTATTTTTACATCATCGTAGTTCATATGATGGTCATATTTGTGGACATGATCTGCAAAACACATCTTTCTGGGTGGTGCCTGCAATCACTTTGGTGCGAGGTTAATCTCTGTTTTAATAATCTTGAGGTTTGGCCAACGTATGTTTTGTTAAAAATTCGGCAAGGTATACTATATATAACGAACCTACTGTCTAGGATGGAATTTTATTTTTCACTTTTGGATATATTGACTTGATTGTAAGGACTGTTTGGTTGGCTATTCTGAAATTGTCTATGAAATTGAAAAGTCTAGCCAGTTTGGGTGGAATATCTCTTATGTATTGTGAGGAGGTGAACATACTGGGGGTAGCATTAATAGTAGTATTTTCCTCAAAAAACAACAATAGTTGTTTTCACTTAAGCCACCACGGAGTGGAAATTTCAATTGCACAGGAGGCAGAATACTTGGGAATCATCTTTGATCACAGCTGACATGGAATCAACACCTACATAGAATAATTCAAAAGAGCACGGTAACCCTCAACCTATGCAGAAGCATGTGGGGAAAAAACTGGAGGCTACAACCAAAAATGATAATTTGGTTATATAGTAGGGTCATCAGACGCTTCGGTGACATGGTGGCCAAAAACCGACCCCGTAATGGGAATGCCATCGGACGTGATGCTTCCCATGTATAGCTTCGGAAAAAACTTTAGCAGACAGAGAGGCAAGGAAGGGAGGACCTCCAATCAATGCACAAATTGCTTGCTACTCAGACGGCTCAAAAACCAAAGAAGGTGTAGGAGCAGGAATATTTTTGGCCAAGCCAAAGACAGGAGTCTCACTGAGGTTAGGCAAACATGTGACGATATTCCAGGCAGAAGTGGCAGCAATTCACCACTGCGCAGAGGTGTTACTGAGGCAACAGTTGAAGGAAAATACCATTGCCATATACTCTGACAGCCAAGCGGCTGTTAAAGAAATCAGTTCCATGCAAGTTGACTCCAAACTTGTCTGGGACTGCTTGGAAACCCTACAAAAGGTAGGCAGTCATAACAGACTATATCTGGTTTGGGTGCCAGGCCACATAGGCTACAAGGGCAACGGAAGAGTCAGATTCATCAGCCCGAGAAGGAGCACGACGTGTCTCAATTGGCCCAGATTTTTTTGTGGCACAGCGAAAGCACTGCGAACAGCACAAACCAATACTTGGTTGAAAGAGCAATCTCGAGAATTGTAGAACAAGGCGTCGAACATGAGACAAAAAGTTCATCAAGGAACCAAAGGCCAATATTCACAAAGTACCTGCTATGCCAGAATGGGAGATCAACCAGGATCATGATTGGGCTCCTGACAGGGCACTGTAGACTCAACAAACACATGAATAACATCGGGCTGGCAGACACAACCAAATGTAGGTTCTGCCAGGAGGAGGAGAAAATCTCAGCGCACATACTGTACTACTGTGAAGGCTCCACAAGACCAAGGTTTTCAACGATAGGGGAGGAAAAACCACAACCCCCCGAATATATGGAGGACTCAAGGTCTGGCCTATGGAGTCTAGTAACAAGGACCGGTCTAGACAGGGAACTCTAACATAACATGAGGACATACACAATAGATCTGCAGAGGTCGTAGTGAAGTGACTCCTAGCCCCTAAGCCCCGTACAAATCTAATCTAGTAGTAGATATATTGAAATTTATGTTACTATGTTCTAGCTCAATAATGGATGATGTGTTGAACAATATACTTCCAATTAAACTTGGAGAGTGAGAGTTGTCTATAAAGGGATATTTTTTTTTAAAACTTATATCAGATATTATCAATATTCTTTTCAAGTATCTTCCTGAACAACAAGATTTGCGATACCAATCTATCAGCACTTCAGTCTCATTTGAAAGTACAAATCGAGTATCTAGAAATGGTACGGATTGTTCGACGTTCTCGTTTCTGTAGTGAACTGGATGTGCGGGTCATACCTGTTGGAGGTAAAAATAATCTCATCTGTTCTCTCCATTGGACGTGCTAAAATGATGTCATCAACATATTTTCTCTAGAAAAAAGGTTTGAACGATAAGACTGGTAGTACCGTGTCTAACAGGTCGTCCATTACGTATGCCGCAAGGATAGGTGAAATTGGAGTTCCCATTGGGCTACCAAAAGTTCCATAAACGTTTCTCCTTGATATCACAATGATTATCAATACTATCCCAATTTGTGTGTACTGCATCAGGTTTCAAGATAGGACATTGCTGAAGAGGGATACCACATCCAGACTGGCGAACACGTAGTTATCTGGCAATAATGAGTTGTTAAATTGATTTGTTACTCTGAAAGAGACTTTGATATAGTATGCATTATCAAAATTGTAGGCTTTTATGGGCATATCATTGGGAAGAGATGCCATTGGTTCTGTGGGAGAACCAATCGAACATACTATCGCTCTGACTGATAGGGTTGATTTAGATACTTTTAGAAAACAGTACAATTTATGAGAAATTCCACTATAGTTGGTGAGCTAAATTTCGTCACATCGTTAATTCGGCTTTTTTTTGGTCACATCACTAATGAAGGAGATTCAACAACTTAGAAACTAATCTCAACAAAGCTATGAGTTGATTATCACCTTAAGGTCCTAAAGAAACAACTATTGTAGATTCTCTTCATTGAAATATCCCTGAAGATGGAAACAAGCTTCAAAGAGTAAATTTTTTCTTTTGCTGCATACCCCAATATGCAGGAGACCTATTTAGTCAGCAACGACTACCCGTTCATCATATATACATATTGTTAAGTTAGGAAATGTTTATGAAATAATGAAACTGATAAGTCATTATTATCATTAGGTTTTTAAGTCATCGTGGTTCATGCTGTTTGTTTTGCAATTTTTCTATACTTTTTACTATTCTAGAATTTTATGCTCTAGTCAATGCATTTGTATCAAAAAGTCAGTCCTGAAGTATCTCTGTTGTCATAAGTATGTGACCAACAATACATTCAATTTGTACAAACAATAAAAATAATATGGAAATTTAAATTCATGATGAAACTTTGTATTTCAAGTAGATCAAATGACATACAAGTTGGAACATCCTGTATGGTAAATCATATCAGGAGGAAACCAACAGCGATATGTCAGGAACTATGTGAGGAAAATAATGAAATACAAAAATTATGAAAACAGGAAAATGTCAAATATGAATTTTATCCAAATTTGAGCATTGACCATATTTTACTAGTAGCCACTGGAGAGTCCAACTATTCACCTCCTAGCTTCATCATCAGATAAGCTCCAAAATACCAAATTATAGTATCATCATCCAAACCACATATAAATACCAAGTTCATTTCGATACGACAATCAGAAGGTAATATAGATTTGGAATTACAAATCCATTTTGGGAGGAATATAAGGTTTAAAATTAGATGTTGTGAGTAAAATCATCATAATAATTTAGAATAACAAACACTGATATAGAAAGTGGCAATAAATTTTAAAATTTGTGGAAATAAAAAAATGTATGTGTTGCCAAGAGAAAGGGTAACAAGTTCAGAAGAGATGAAAAATTGATGGAAAACCGAAGCCACGTACGAAATTTGGAAGGTAAATTCTAGTCAATTATGAGAGAAAAACAAGCAAAACTATCCAAAAACGTGATATAATTAATTTAATGGGAGAATAAACAGATAAGGAAAATCCACTCACCCTATTAACAGAACAAAAAATCCAGTCCATGCCATTCCCACGAACAAAAGGTGTTTTTTTGCAGGGAAGCTGTATTTTCCAGTAAGCACGAACACTTCCAAGAGGCAGGAGAACACCACAAAAGGAAGAATAACAAGGTATTTTAAAAGCTGAACTAAATGAAGTGCAACGCATCAGGTCCAGAAACTCATATTGGTTATCTGATAACTGGTGTCCTTCCTTTTGAACATTTAATAATTTTTCGATGCTTACAGACTTTTTCATAACATTCAAACGTTCATTTAACAAGTATTTATCACACATAAACAAGTTTTCACCATTTCATATTACTGTTTTCAGTTGGATAAGTTATATTTCGCAGAGTAGATCAGTTTTAAGGATTGATTTCAATAAAAACAACTATTTGACCATTTTTCTGCATTCTTTGTTTATCTGTTGAACACCTTACCATAACCCTCCCACAAAATAGCACGTTTCGAATCAAGCAGCGCGCCAAGTTGGCACTACTGAACCTGTCGTTGAGGATAGAGATGACTCAGACTCCATAGGCGTACCGACTGAGCTGGGATAAGGTAAAGAGAGTGTTAAGAAGAAGTAATACAACATAGCCAGAGCTTCATTTTTGTTATGACAGTTTTTTTTTATTAATAAATAAAAAGAAAATCACGAAAACGAATTTATCCTAATATAAATATAAATGAGCAACATATCACAACAATTGGTGACCAACGCGGGCCAATTATAAATATATAAAAGAAGAACCAATCATTGCAATATATTTCTATTCATTCTGTTGGACACTTTATCTCTGGAATTCTTTTATCACTTTTTTTTCAATTCCGTATAGTTGCTTCTACACAAAATATTGCATTTTTTTTAGATTTGATGGAATATCCTGCGAGGAGAAGACAGTTTTATTCATTGTTTTCTGAGCTTGGCACTGATGTAGATTTTGAAAAACAAAATGCAGATCAACTCAAAAAAAGCGTTCACAATCACACAAAATGTTCATCATTCGTATTCATTCATTCATCTCAGGAGGAAGGAAATAGTGGCTAATATGACAGAATATAGGAGAAGGGGGATACCAGTTGCATGGGACATCACACAAAATGTACAAGAATTCCCAAAATGTATACTACCTGCAATAAATCAACAAGAACATTATTGCTTACATTTTATTATGAAAATAAGATCCATACAAATATTATCTCTTCAAAATAGACAAGAGTCGATTAACATTATTTCGTGAATATTTCATCCATTGGCACCCCTTTGAATAATGCATTCAACATTATCATGACAATTGTTCTCATGACTTGAATAGTTGGTGTTTTAGTGATATTTTCAACTTCTTTGGGATTATCATTGAGGAAATTATTGAAACTGTCACCTGAAAAAAAGAGTCGAATATATAAATAAACATTTTGAGATGGAAATCTAGTAGACGTTTCTGTCAATCCATATATTTTCAGAAAAAATTATAATCTGATAATTTCTCAGGGGATATTGAACTAGGAAAGTGATTTACTGTTAGAGAAATTTCACTCATCCGAAATATCAGCATTTCAAAAATCCCATCAAATTCAGAATTTTGGATCCAGCGGCTATAGTGTTCCTCGGAATGGACCTCGCACTGAATCAGTGGAAAATTGGCTGTCGGTGAATTTGGACGAATTTTTCATATATTGTAGAACTCGTAATCAAATGTCTCCATTGCACCACCGCTCTGAATTAGACAGTTTAGATTATATATGGCCATTGTGAAGAGACTTTTTCGAATATATAAACCAAATCGAGTAAGCATCGCTTGTTAATACGGCCGATTTGAATGCACTATAGAGAACAATTATTTCTGCACGTACCGACTATATACAGGGTGAGTCCAAAGATAGCAAGTTTTTCAGTGATTTCCAGGAAAATTAAGCGGTGGAATTTCATTCCTTTTTGAGATATTTTGTAGGATACCAATATCAATTGCGATTGATGATATTACAATTGAATGACATAATTTTTATTTATTTAAAAGTTGGTTAAAAACTCGATCGTTCACGGTGAAAGTTCACTCTGCAGATACATAAAATAAACAGGGTGGATCAAAAACTATTTTCCTTTACTGATAATTTCCTCGAAGTAGTTATGTTTGATATTGATTTTATTGAAACATTTCCGCAAATATGTGGTCGACACACATCTGTTGAAAGATTTTGAACAATTTTCCCTGGAATATTTTGAATATGTATAAATTTATATATACTACGAGTGGACGACTCGAGTGAAGGTTAAGGAATCTCGAAAAATATCGAAAAAATAAACAAAATCATTGACTAACGATCTTATGGGTAACTAAATATGCTCATATTTCATTACAAAAAATGTTTTGTACCTATACAGAGTGTATCACATTCGCTTGACAACAATCAATTTCAATATTTCTTGGAGAATTTCTAGATTCTAGATATATGTTGCATATGGAATTTCAGAATAAATCACAATCGACTTTCCACCAATGACTAACAAAACTACCAATTTGTAAAACAGACTCGTTACTCGAATTTACACCTCAATTGGTGGAATGTCGATTGATTGGTAATTGAAACTATATGGAAAGGAATACATGTTTAGTAGCCTGCTGTGAACCATTTGTGGCCAATCTAGTCTCATATAAATGTTTTCTTTATTACGAAAAAATATAGACTCACACTTTCCATTTGTAAGCCTCAACCATAAAATGTTCACTCTCATTCATGTATACTATCCCAACATTAGGTTCATTTAAAAAGTACCCACACTTGGAGAGGAGATGGACTAGCTGCAACTTCAGTTTGGCCAGAATGGCTCTGGTTCGGAATGACATATAGCAACCATATCCATCGTATATACAAGATACTGTATATCATCTTGATGAAAATGAATTTCAAAGGGATGCAAATACGAATGGGCGTGAATTTTTACGAATGAGAGTTCATTCAAGATGCCGTAATGCCACCAAACATCAATTATTCATAGCACTCGAAGCAAATTCCATATAGATACATCTTTTTGATGGAATATGAGAATATTTCGTTTCCAATTTCGTTGTAAATCAAAGTTTCTTTTTTAATTATTTGAAATATTCCTCGAAATTCTTCTACCATCAATAGATGTATGAGATTCTTACTAAATACCAACAGATATGAAAATGTAAACAGAATGCAAATAAAGTTAAATTGGCTGTCAATTAAGAATTTAATTAAGGTTCGTACAATGATTTTTATTTACAAACTTATAAACAATATGTTACCAGAATATTTGTCTACAAATCTACAGTTCCGCAATGAAATACATTCATATAATACACGCCAAAAAAACCACATAAACGTTCGTCAAACCAACCTGATGTGCACGAAAAAAAGTATCTTTGATGCTGGAATCGTAATCTATAATAACCTACCCGATTTTATCAAACTGTCTCGTAATATAAATATTTTTAAAAGTAGTATCCGTCAATATATATTAAACGATCAATTTCAGTAATTAAACGTCACATTCTATAGGGCGATCTAGGCTATTCTTGTTCTCAGAATTGTTCAGGTATAGGGATTTCTCTGTACTTTTTAAAACTATGTTATATCATGCTCTGATGCCAATAGAGCTATATTTTAATTAACTAACAATTAGCGTTTTACGTTTCTACTAATATTTATTCATTGATGTCTCTTATATATTGTATTTATCTATACTAACCCACCTCATCTCTGTATCTTTGTGCTAAAACGATATTGTATTAGCAATGCTAAATAAATAAATAAAAAAAATTCGAGTTGTTCTACTAATCGTAGTAGATAAAGTTTCATTTACTAATAATATTGTTTGGAATATTTTGGCATATGTATTTCTAAAAATGCTTCAATGACATCAATATCAACCATAACTACTTCAAGGGCATTATCAGTAAAAGATACTCGTTTTTTATCCATCCTGTATATTTTATGCATCTGCAGAGTGAACTTCCACCGTGAACGATCGTGTTTGTAACTGACTTTTCCGGAATTTCAGGCATTTGGATAAAGCAATAAGCAGGACTGGTGCAGTTCCATGAGAAATACATAATAGATATGTCAGTTCAATTCAGAAGATGCTAATATCATCAATCGCAATTGATATATGAAAATTAATGAAATTCCACCAGTCCATTTTTTTGAAATCACTGAAAAACTTGCAATCTTTGGACTCTCCCTGTATATCATCGGTACGTGCAGAAATCATTGTTCTCTATGGTGTATTCAATTCGACCGTATGAAAAATCGATGCATACTCGATTTGGTTTATATATTCATCACAATGGCCATTTGAAATTATGGAAAAGTAATCTTTAGCATATATAATCTGAACTGTTGAATTTAGAGCGGTGGTGCAATGATGACATTTGATCAGCATCACGAGTTCTGATATATAGAAAATTCGAGAAAATTCACCGAAAGCCAATTTTCCATTGATGCGGTGCGATTTCCTTTGATATCCACTGAGAAATCTCCTAGAGAAACTAAACAAAATTTTCCTTCATCCTGGCGATAACATCGCAAACATCGCTTCCCTGTATGGATGGCAAATATCCGATAGTTGGATATGCCATTTGGGAGTACACCTACGTATTTCTGTCTCTTAAACACGAATCCGAGAACACGGCGCTCAAAAATACTTTCGAAAAAATGACGAAAAACGATAATTTTTCAGTACACAAATCATTTGGAAGTTTTACCTGGAAAATTTTCCAGGAGTTTCGAAAATAGTCATTTTCATAGATTATGACGAGCTATTTTGGAATTTTTACTTTGCCACCTCGTTACTATGCCTCTCGCGACGCTATATTGAAAAAATGGCGCCCAAAAACAGTTTTTTGACAATATATCAATCCCGACTCATTTTATGATGAGAATAGTCATGTTATAAAATAAACTAGTAAACATTTTCTACAATTTATGTAATAATTGTTTTTTGTAAAACGGATAGTTTCAAAGTAAGAGGGCCACAAAGTCTATTTTTGATTAATATCGCAAAATAATCCGTGAAAAGCGAGAATAATCACGGCTAGCAAACGTCCACGAGCGGAGCGAATCGTTATATCGTGGGATTGATTGACTGAAAGTCATGTGAATTTTCCTAGTTCATGAGATATTTCCCGTGTTCTAGTTGAGTGCGCCAAGAAGCCATTCACAAAACTCCTAATGACGTGCCCATGTTCTAGGTGGTATGAGTGGGAATAATTCTGCAACCGATGATTAATTACACGAATACTCATTATATATTTTGAGCGTCTCCATCGACTACAATAGGATGATTTACTGCACCTTCACTGTAGCCTATTTAACAAGACCCAAAGTCACGAATTCGTTGAACTGCACCGAAATTTTGTTTTTGCTTTGCTTTCTCGTTCACGATACAATTTATACATAAATCACACACGAGTCATGGGAAGACACGCGAGCAGTAGATGAACAATTGAGAATGCTGAGATGGCCTAGAACCAGAGAAGCTGCACTTCATATCGCTCCACTGATTATTATGGATTATCAAGTGCTTTCAAAACTCCGAAGCTGCCTTGTGCCCCTAAAAGTGGAGAAGCAATTCCCAGAACCAACCCTACCGAATATTCCATCTCGAACCCAGGTCCCAGTACTACTAGACAAGGCCACTGGTAAAGGCAATCTGGCAAGCAAAGAAGCTCTCCCGAAAGCCGATCTCCTCTGAGCACTTTGCTCGCCTCGTTGGAAGATGACCTTCCAAAAATTCCTGCCGTAAGTGCGTTGATAAACACTGAATCGAATGATTCCGATGCCTAGAATGAACATGCCCCTGCAGAGAGACACAAAAAGGAGACTTCTCCGGCACTTCCCGTTCCTAAAGGTATTTCAAATGCCTGTCACCGCTTGGTGATTATCCGATTCATTGGTAGACTCGCACGATTTGAAACATGCCGTTGGTCGATATTTATGAATTCTTACCTCCTGAACACGAATCCGAAGTCAGAAACGCGGCGGTTACGAATACTTCTCGATATATGGACGTCCAAAAGTTTGAATAATGCAATTTCTCAGCTCTATTTTTGGCCACTGCAAACACTAAACATTTGTCTTTCTTTCAATAAAAGCATCACACACACTCTTAAGTCACGTCTTTTTAGCAGATTTATTAATGAAAACTCCTTTTTCCAATAAAATCACCCTTGTTCACAACGTAATGATTCCATCTGATAACCATAAAACACTTAGTGATTTTTATTCTGACGATATTAGGCTTGTTTTGGTTCGCAGTAAGGACGGTCCTTTATTGAAAACGGACCCAGGCAAAATCTTTCACGCTACGCTTGTCCTACTCTTTAGAACTGATACGGAATCGTCCTGACTTCGAACCAAAACTAAACCTATTGACACTCTTAATTCGGACATCATCACATGTCAAATTGAAGATGCATTTTTTTCCTCCAATCTTCGGAAAAATTTACTTCTTCGTTTTGTTAATATATAGCTTTTTTTTCTGAATTGGTCAATATTTGCGCAGATGAAAGAGGTATACTTTGAAAACAAGTTGCCCTCCTTTTGGCCACCAATTGTTTTCAAATAAATTCTTAAAAACTGCCGTCAGCGTGTCTAGGTCCGCTCTAAATATCCAGTCAATTTCTAATGTAGAACACGGGAACACAACCCAACCTTTCTATCCAAGTTGATGGCCAGCTAATGAACTTCTTCTAATTTACGCTCCGCTTCGCTCGCTGGCCCTTCCATAGCGGTGTTTTTTCTCGTTTGTTACGAATTATTATTTTTATTTTGAATAATGAGGATCAGTCACTAGATGCAAGTTCACTGAATTTGGTTTCGATTGGAGCATATATTTCAGCAAATGTGGTGAAAATGAAGTTTAGGGAAATTTAGACAAAATCGAGGACGTTTATACATTGTGAAAGAGGTGGGTTACAAGGGAAACGTGTGTGTGGTATTTTGATTTCCAATCCGTGTTTAGGAGGCAAGAACCCCGAACGTCATCCCATTTTGCGTACACGCACTAAATAAAAATCACTAAGTGTTTGATGGTTATGAGAATGAATCTTTCGATCTGTACTCGTTGTGAAGAAGGGTGATTTTATTGAAGAAAACCAGTTTTTTTCACAAAAATGTGCTAAATACACGTTACTAAGGGTGTGTGTGATGTTTAAGCTAAAAGAAAGACGAATGTTTAGTGTTTCCAGTGGCCGAAAATAGAGCTGAGAAATTGCAATTATTTTAACTTTTGGATTCGTGTACCGGAGATAAGAATTAATAAATATTGACCAACGGCATGTCTCAAATCGTGCGAGTCTACCAATCGGATAATTGACCTCCGCTTCTCGTAGAAGCAGTAGAATTGTCATATCCATTAGCCCGGTAGGTAAAAATGCTAATTTTGTCGACATTTACAACAAGTTTGATCACTTGTCGAAATTGACGAAAGGTGACATGCACGTCTCCACCCTCGAAAAATTTTCAAATACAGGGGCGGACTCAGCCCCATTGCTTTCTGAAAAATTTTCCAACAAAATCGCTACAACCAAAATCCAAAATTTTACAGGTAGTCAAATTACCCTCGATAAGGCCATGATCGAAAACATAACCAAATTACACCCACTGATGACGTGAATATGGACCAAACTAACGAGACAAATCGACCACCCATGGAATTGACCCCACATACGATCAAAAACAAAATATCCCTCACATCACTGTGAGTGGACTACGGAAAATTTTAAAGTCTAACAATAATAAAATTTGAAAAACTCGCAAAGAATGTCTACGACGGAATAAAAAAAAACCCGGTTCTCCGGAAATATATCTAAAAATCTCAAGTGTATGAGGGATCAAAAAATATCCCTCAGCACACATATAGTCTTTCCAACAAAAAATTCAGGTTTGCATTCAGGGGCGTACCAGAAATCCTATCTTGCGACGACATTAAAGATGAGCTGACTGAAAGGGGGTTTGCCCCGGAGTAAGTGGCTCGTCTCATACAATTTGATGGGGAACAATCCTGTCTTCCGTTACTTTTGGTCCAAAAAAACCAAACATAAATTTTCAAAGTTACGGACATACTCAATGTCCGAGTACCAGCCAAACCACAGAGACCCAGGGCCTCTGTAGGACAATGTCATCGATGCCAACGGTTCGGCCACTGCAAGCTGAACTGCTGTGCCACCTCCGCTTGTGTCAAATGCGGGAAAGATCACATTTCCAGATAATGTTCAGAGCCTAGAGAACAAAAAAATAGGTGTGCTAACTGCAGTAGGGAACATACTGCAAGTTACCGTGGATGTCCCAAATGTCTACGCATAAGGCGCAGGATGGACTTCTCACAATCGCAGAATCGACGATGTTTCCCTGCAAAATGGACACAAACGGGAGTGTCATATTTGGCGGCTGCTTGGGACGAGCTCCCTTCTCAGCCAGCTCAAATTACCTCACCTTAAGACATTCTTTCAACTTTAGATCGAATGAGGATGTTGTTTGCGCAGTTCTCTGGAGCTGTTGCAAAATTTTCAACAGGTTTTAATTCCAAATGATGGGTGAACGGCAGCATCCGAACTTCATCAAAGCGTTGAGTTGGAATCGTAATGGATTTCTCCAGAATAGACTTGAGTTTCAGGAGTTTCCTGTGGAGAACAACATTTATGTTGCTTTCCTGAAAGAGACTCATCTTAATGGGGAACCTGTTAGATTTCCTAAACACAAAGTACTTAAAAACGATAGAATTGGACGTAGAAAGGCAGTGTTGCCGTTTTGGTCGGACACTATTATTCGCATGTTCAGTTTGGCAGTTTCATTGATGATACCCTTGGCATTGAAGCTATTTGTATGATTTTCAACAAGAGGAGTGGTCCTATGCGTTTAGTCAGTGCTTACAACTCTCCGCAGAATCAAATACTTTCCGAGGCACTCGATGTGCTTTCGATGAAAACAGATCGACCTGTTTTGGTCATGGGTGATCCGAACGCTGAGCACGTACAATGGAGTAGTGTGAACAACGTGGATAGTAGACGGTTGAGGCAACACAGTGTCAGGTATGAATACCAGTTGTTGGCTCCAGATGAGCCGACGTATTTTGGTCCATACAGGCACAATGTTCTTGATATTGCCCTGGCCAGGAATATCATCTGGGCCTGAAATATACACGTCCTTGTCGAACTGAGCTCTGACCACAACCCGGTGATATTATCATTGGGGGCGATCCTCTGCCCCATACGGATCATATGTGTACTAAGGTGAATTGGGAGATATTGCGTTCACTTCTGGAGACAGGTTAGTATGCTTCTGAGATAATAGATTCTCCACTTGAGTTGGATGAGGTGGTAGCGCGTTACCAACTCACCATCAAGAATGCTTTGGAGGATTCCTCCCATAGGGAAGCGGCTCCTTAATTCCACGATGAATTCCCTTCAAGGATTGAAAATCTCATTCGAAAGAGAAATTGAGCCAGAAGAGCATATCAAAGGAGTCTGTTCCGTGCGAACAGAATCCAAACTAACGAATTGAATAGGGAGGTTAGAGAAAATATATCGGAATGAAATATTTGGCATAACCCTCAGCTTTGGAAAATCAATCAAAATTCAAAATGAAGAAAAAACGATCTTCTCCTTATTCATGGTGAGGCCGGAATGTGGTATTACCCTGAGTCCAAAGCTCAAGCTTTCGCAGACTCGATGGAAAGACAATTCAGACTGGACGAGCATCCATACGATGATCTGGATCGAGAGCTTTTGCTGGAAGATTGGGTCCACCGTACCCTTAGGGAACCCAATCATGACGTCATTCGTCCAGCTACGTTGGATGAACTTATGGCTCATATTGAGGGACTGACTTCCACAAAAGGGCCTGGTTGGAGTACACAACTACATTACTGAACTCCAAAAATAGTGCTCACATCGTATTGTTAGATATAAGCAAAGCCTTCGACAGGGTTTGGCATGAAGGCCTACTTGCTAAACTTACAGACTTTCCTTATAGTGTTTTGTGACCTCACTGGTTATTATAGCTTGGAGTTTGGTTGGCAAAAGGTCAATTAACTGAAACCACTATGGATCTGTTGCCGACGTTTCAACTTTCATAAAGTCATCCTCAGGGCACTACAATAGGGATTGTGAATATTACGAGGGTGAATAGTAGAGTAGCTTAGTACATGATAAATTACATGATAAAAACCTCAATAGAGGTACTTACAAGAAAAATAGGTTCCTTGTCGTGATAAAATGTGTATTAAAAAGGACATTTACATATATTTGGATTCCTCTTGTTATAATATAAATAGAAATTGTCAACATATGTCGAAATCAACGGAGAGTTTGCTTCTGAATGAAGGCATTCAGTGGAGATTGGAAAAGTTTTTGTTTTTTCCTCTTGATTTCTTTCGTTATTTATTGATAAGGTACGTGTAGGAAACCATAGGCGTGCAATGGTGTGTGATTATTGTGGTGTTTTCAATTTACTTATTAGGTATGAATAGGAGTTGGGTAGAAATTGAGTATCTGTTTTCTTATTAGCATTGTTTTTGTATTTTTTTATTTTTATCATTTCTTGTATACCTCTCTTTCTATAGTTTTTTTGCTTTCCAACAATTTCTGTATTTACAAATCGAATTTGTGAAGATTTTTTTCTGAGTGTTCGGCAAGACCTGTTTTATTTGTTGTTCTTATTTATGAGGGGTTTTTAGGTCTTATGCTCCGTTCATGTTCAGATATTCTAGTTTTGAGATATCGTCCTGTCTGCCCAATATATACTTTGTCACATTCTGCACAAGGAATTTTGTAGATTATGTCACTTTCGAGTTCTTTTTGGTGTTTTAGATTTCAATTTGGTGAAGTATTTTTTAACAGTGTTTTCATTTTGAATGCAATATTGAAAGGCGCATCAGTAAATACTTTCTTTATCTTCTCTGAAAGACCGAAATGTATGGGATTTTGTAGAAGAAATTATTTCCATTTGGTAGTTTAATATTATTGGTTTGCTCTTTGAAAGGAGCTTGTTTATTAATTTTGTTGGATAATTGTTTTCAATAGGTATATTTTAATTGCTTCGAGATTTTTTTGATGAAGAGACGGATGTGATAGTTGCAGAGCTCTATATTTGAGATTCAAAATAATATTGGCCTTTTGGTGAAGGTGTTGAGAATTGAAGTTCAAAATCTCTCAGAGAAGGTCGGTTTGTGATACCAATCTGTGATGATTTTATTCTCATCTGTTCTTATGATTGAGATGTCTAAAATGGTAATCCGTTATTTTCTTTCTCGAAAGCAAAATAACGATTACCATACATCTCAATCATAAACAATGAAATAAAATCATCACAGATTCACGACCTTCTGAAGATGAACTTCATCTCAACACTCCTTCACTCAAAACCAATAATCGAATTAACTCTGCAATCTCTTCATCAAAAAATCTCAGCAGTAAACCTATTACACATATCAACAAATAAAAACAACTCCTTTCAAAGAGCACAAAATATCAACTACCAAATGGACAATTTACTCTGCAAAATCCATCATTCGTCTTTCGAAAGAAAAAGATTTACTGATGCGCCTATATTGCTTCAAATACGCTGATACTTCGCAAATGAAATCAAAAGAACTCGAAAGTGACATATCACAAAATTCCTTGTGCGAATAACAATATTGAGCGAACGATATCAACTGAATATCGAATGAGCGACATGAAACATAAAAGAACGCAAATAAACGAATTTGCCGGACTCAGAAAAATCTTCGCAGAATTTATTTTGTAAGTGACGAAAGCTTGAAAAACATGAGGGTATGAAATGATAAAATAAAATGCAAAACAATGCAACTGAAAACGCAATTGACTCAATTAACATAGTGAAAACGCCAGCAATCACGCCAGCTACACCTTCGGCAAATAACGAAAATCAGAGGAAAACACAAACCTTCATCATTCAGCTTTCCGTTCGACATGTTGACATTTCATTTATAACAGAGGAATCAATATATGTAAATACTGCATTTTATCCGACAAAGGCTATTTTGTAACTGTTTTTACACATGCTAGTTTGAATAATTTATCCAGTCAATAAAATACTATTTTCAAAAGACCTTTACGCTTAAGTGTTTGAGTTTTTATCATGTAATTATCATGTCTAACTTC
The DNA here is from genome assembly GCA_018342105.1 of Gonioctena quinquepunctata. Classification (NCBI taxonomy): domain Eukaryota; kingdom Metazoa; phylum Arthropoda; class Insecta; order Coleoptera; family Chrysomelidae; genus Gonioctena; species Gonioctena quinquepunctata. The sequence goes on along the minus strand of JAFIRS010003721.1, from coordinate 36,144 downwards.
TCTATCCCTCGTAATACAATCTATTATGTAATGCTTTATAAAGTGAACGTCGGCAATCATAGTTTCGTGTGACCTTTCACAAACTCAACTATGAACTTTCACTTACCACTGAGTTTAGTGGGACATTTTGAGTCAGGGTCGACTATTCCCTCTCGGATTCGAGAGAAATTGAGGCCGACGTTTCTCAGAAGGCGGTATTGTCTCCTATATTATACGCCCTTCACACGTCAGATATACCAGGAAGGAAACATGCGAAGGTCTCCTTGTTCGCCGCTTTGCTTTCCTCTGCTGCCGACCACTTGATGAGTTTTGTTTATTCGCAAAACGCATCAAACGACCTCCAGCAGTAGTACCTGGAGTGGAAAATAAAGCAAAATCCTGATAAAAGGTAGGCGATCTCGACGGGTCGGAAGAGAAACAACCCGGAGAGGAAAGTGACTATCTCTGGAAAGGAGATAGGATGGTTAGAGCAGGTCAAATTCCTGGGAGTTATTATGGATCGCCGGCTCACCTGGAGACCACATATTAGAGACAAAATCATCAGAAAGATATGTGCCTTATACCCCCTCATTAACAGAAAGAGTAAACTCTCCCTCAGAAACAAAGTCATGATATAGATGATGTTCAGGCCTGTCATTCTGTATGCCTCAGCTGCCTGGGGCCAAATCTGCAAATCTAGCATTGGCATCCTGGAACGGGCGCGAATGAGATGCCTGCGGATAATCACAAACACTCCGTGGTACGTGCGGAACGATCGGATCCTTGAAGATCTAATTCTGCCTTCCATCAGGAGCATCATTGGAGCGCTGGGAGTATTTGATTGTGCGATTGCCCACAAGACGACCCCAGGCACATAGACGACCCCAGGCACTCTCTGAAGTGATGGGATACCTGCTAATCCATACAGGGTATCGAAGCTGTATCCTCAGAAGAAATTACTATTCTTCCCAATTTTTACACCAAAACTCCCTCTCAGTTATTGTTCGAGAAACACCACCATGGCAAGGGCTAGAGACCGGTCTCTTAGTACTTTTCAAACCAAAATTCGAAATTCGTGGCTATGGCCCACTTATTCGAAGTCCAAAGAGCAAGAGCCTAAGGGCTACGCTCGGTTTTACTCACAGTGATAGAAGATCCTGAAATGAAAAATGATCTCTGAATTCCATGGACCCGGTTAGCATATCGTTGCAGGTTTTATTGCAAAAAACTCATTACGGATTGCTCTAAGCATTTGGAGAAGATTTTCTTTGTATTTTGGTGTGAATCATCTTGTATATGTCAGGTCATGAAGTCATTCATTTGTCAGCAATAGTTTGCCAGATCTTCAACTTACCTAACACTTTATTTCCATTGAACAAGTTGTCTAAGTGATAGTGAACTTTTCCTGGAATATGTTCAATGAAGAGGTCCAGGGTAGTGAAGTTGACATATTCCTTCCCATCTCTTTCAAAATAATCGCATGCTATTTTTATGTTGGAAATGGCATTCTCTGGAATACATAAAAAAATATTCAGTGCTCTCACCCTTTCTGAGAAGGGTCGGATGGAAATGAGAAAACTTGTTTTGTTTCCATGGAGGGTTATAAAAAACTTCAATGAATTTTACTGAGATTATTTTCTAATACGTTACTTTTGTGCAAAATAAAAATCGGAGTTATTGCCTATATTTTACCTCATTTCCCTAAAAAAAAAAAAGAGTGTGCATTCCACATCATTTAAATTCCATTCCATTCAATTTGTAAAACCCTTGAATGGTTTCATTACCAATCCAAAGATCCATAGAGATCCATAGTTAAAACCCGTTTTTTTTTATTTCAAATGTCAATTTATCAAGTGTATATGATTTGCGTTATAATATGTGATATTTGATAGTGATACATGGCAAATAGTTAAAATATATTCATAATTTGGTTTTCAGTTTGTTGGAGTCGAAGATCATGTTTTTTTTGTAATTTCAACAAATTAGCAGTGTTCTGAGATGTCAGATAATTTTTGTTTGGTACGAATTTATCTCTAATTGATATTCAGGTGATTTTGAAGTCGTTCAACACAAAATTCAAAAATTCAAGATTGTTAAAAATTCAAAAATTCAAGATTGTTATTGACGTCAAAGGTATACAAAAATGAGGCGTTTTTTTCGAATTTGTTTTCCAAGAAGTAGAGTAGATAGATAGATAAAGGGTTAATTTTATTGAATTAATGTAAATGGGTAAATGCTATACTTCAACAGAATGACATAGCACCTAACTTCTGGAGAAATTGTAGTGTGCCTGATTGGTAGATTTAAGTAGCAAGTAGAACTAATCAGTATTCTTTTCACATGAACATACCTATCTTGAGTTAACAGTTATAGTACAGAGAGGGCAAAATATAGAAAAGGATGTACATAGTGATAATAATAATAATAGTAAAGAGAGAGCAAATTATAGAAAAGGATGTACATGATGATGATAATAACCTATATCCATAATATACGAATAAAAAATATAAAGTCAACACTTCAACGAGTAAGAAGTGCCTAACAGGGTGTTTTTGGCGTGCATGACATTATGATATTTGTGAGTTTGCTATAAATCTTCTGTCATAGAATGAGCTTGAAGGTTTCTTTGTTCACTTTATTGCAAAATAATTTGAAATTTTTTATACTTTTCAGGTGTTGGGGGAGGAAATTGTAAATTTTTTGTCCTGTTGTACAGATTCATTTTTGAGATAAGGTTGTTTTAGTTTGGGGTGTTCTTATGTTGTCTTTCCTTCATGTGTTGTAATCGTGTTTATTTATGCTTTTCTCAATTTAATTTTTGTACATAAATTTGGAGGCGCTAAGAACATAAAGTTGGTGTATGTCCATGAATCTTGTATCTGAAAATATTGGCCGAATCGATTCAAAAAATGCCTTTTCTCTCTTATGGTTGTTGAGAAGCAAAAATCACTACTAAACCGGAATTTTTTGAAAAATAGAGGCATCCTTGGTGATTCGCTAGTTATTTTCTTATAAATATAATTGACATAAATTTATGGATAACAATATTTTTGTAGATAGTATGGAGATATTGTAATAATATCATTAGAATTGGTAGTTCTCACCCACTGAAAACAATTTTTTCTGCAGGTAAGGAAGCAAGATAACCAATACATTGATTTTTCAGGAGGTATTTCACTCCCTCAGGGATGAATTTTCCTGATGAACAACCTTTTTTCTACGAACATATGCAGTACTTTTCCGCATGCATTTGAGTGCGCTGTGCGCATAAGATTTTTTTTCCGCACAAATCTCATTGGTAGAGAGAATTTATATTTATTTTAGTGGCTGTAGACTACTTTATGAAATGTGAGGAGCCATTGCAAGTGAATATTTTTCTAACTTTTAATCGAAATTCCCGATATTTGTATTTCAGCTTAAAACAAAACTAATATTGTGTACCTGGTATAATGATATATTATTATAATATTGTCAACCAAAAAATGCGCCTGTCGACTTTGACACATGATGTCACATTGGTCTTCCGTTTCTATGTTAGCAAAAATCGACTTACACCGAAACTTTCTTTTCCATCAAATCATAAAAGGGTTTAAACTCTGTTAAAACGAGCAGCTCTGGCGAAGAGCTACCAGATTCCATCCTAGAGTCGCAAACTCTGCAAGTTTGAATTTATTGCCCGCTAAATCTGAATAAAAATATGAGAAACAATATAAACATTTTGAATACTGGTGCCGCAACAAAGGGACAAACAGTATCAAGGAGCAGGTGTTCCAAGCCTATTTTGCAGATTTACGAAAAACATTTCAGCCAAAAACATGGAGTAAGTACTCTTTGTTGAAAAGTGTCCACAAAATCAAAATAAACTTGGATTTAAGTCCATATTTCAAATTGACATCGTTTTTAACAAAGCGAAATTTGAGATACTGTCCGAAAAAGGACAAGTTTCCAGATTCATGGAAGAAGCACCTCATGAAATTTACCTTCTCATAAAAATCACCACTATTGTGAGTTGGCCGGTGTATGCAGGCGCGATGAGCTTTGTAAGATAATGGTTGATCACATGGAGGATAAGGGAAATTTGATAGTCGTCAAAATCCCTGACAGTGGAAACAATACTTCAAGAATCTTTGTAGTATCCAATGAAACAAATAAGGGACATTATTTACAATTCGAATATCGAATGAAATATTTGCCACGAACAACTGTCCTTTTGCATTAAGTTAACTTCCATCAAGTAACATAAACAACTACACTTCTGAGATAAGTCAACCATCGTCGACCCATTTGAACAACTGTCCTGAGTCAATGAACCTTCATCAAGCCATAATATTAACTGCCCTTCCGCGCTAAGTCAGTGTTCATCAAGCCATAAGCCACCCATTGAATGAACTGACTGGATCTGCAATTATTTTGATTTTGTAATGAATATTATGAACAAATAATTTAATTTTCTATTATTATTTTTCATTGTTGTGTAGTTCTTTTTCCCAAGTTTAATTGAAAATTATTGAATGGATGATAATTTATTTTTGTCGTTATCTGATATGAAGCTCGCAGAAAAAATTGTCTTTTTCTACTCCCGAATTATAATACGCGAATTGAATATCTGCTACCGGTTTATTAATATTGTCCATTTTAACACGGATTTTCATTTCGAAATAGATTTTGGCCAATAAAGACACGTACTTTTCATTATGAAACGAATTTTCTGCCTATAGAAACACGTACTTGGGGATAATCAAGTGGTACGTTTCTACATACTTGTTCGACATTCAATTTTAATCATCAATCGCAACGCGTCAAAAGTACCCATATAAGTATGTCGAGCAGTGAAGAATTATCTTGTACACCACCAGAAATTCTTGTTTTTATTTTATTATTTATTGGTCGTAGACAAAATAGGTATGCAACTATCATGCAATGGCTATTAATACACTCGCACACGGTTTACTACACTCGCCTTTGGCTCGTAACTCACCTCGTGCTCATTATATGATCGTTGCATAAAATAGTATTTTCGCACGCAAGAGCTTTTCCGAACTCCGTTTCGCGTCGTTCGTCTTACTGTTTTTGCGCATTTAAAAAAAATAACAATTTCAAGATGTTTGATGAATGAATATTTGAGAAAACGTGTAAGGGAAGAAGTTTCGGAAAACTCCGACTAATATCGTTCCAAAACAAAATGTATACCATACTCTAGATCTAAGGTGCTCACCATGTGTGAGGAACAGTGATGGGTCAGTCAGTCAGTCATTGGATTTCTCTGTCATATATTGAGACCAGCTGGTACCTGCGACTTCATCTGAGTAAAATTCGTATTTTTCCTGTTTTTCTGTGTGTAGTAGCTTATTACGCCTGTTGCTTTTCCTGGTTTCCGTTATACTATTTTCCTGTTCCCCTTTATCTCGTTTTCCCGTTCTCCCGTTCTCACGTTTCCCGGTTTCCTGTTATCTCGTTTGGTGGCATAATTGATTTGACAGCAAAAGTAAAGCTTTGTGACGACTATTACATATTCACTAACTCCTTTTTATCCTTCTAGGGATGGAATTCTCAAATAAGGTTCAACACGATTTATTAATTTGTAAGAAACAGCCAAAATTCTAACGGAACCCTCATAAAAATTGTAGAACCTTCTTTTGTCCATTTGGGGTTGAATTTCTAAAAACACTGAAACATATACTTTTTATTTGTTACAAAGACTTTAACCTTTCCCCCCCATTTCCCTCTTCAGGGGTTGAATATCGAAAAACACTGGAACAGTATTTCTTCATTTGTAACAAAGTCCTCAAATACCAATTTTCATGAACCCAACTTGGAAAAAACCAACGGAACAACTATACAAACTTTCAAACCCCATTTGAACACCTTGAATTTTGAAAAATCCTGAAATACTTCATTGAATAGAAAAGCCCAAATACCATTTTCCATGACTCTAACTTCAAAACTAACGGTACTTCCATTTTCACCTCCCTTATCGTATCATTTTCCACTTCTTCAGAGATGAAGTATCTCAGTGGTTAAGTATGTCATCATAGTAATACGCTGTGAAAATTTCCGTTCTTTAGGTCCAGGGGTTTGGTCTGGGCATTGATCGTATGTCAGTCAGGACATGTAATTATTAGGCTTAGAGTGGCTGCGGAAAACGTGGACAATCGAGTAACAGAATGAGATGTTTTAAAAATGATAGTACTCAGAGCAAACATAAGAAAAATCTTATGCTGCCTAGGCAAAAGTTGTTTATAAGTTTTGTATAGCCTTTTTTGGAAAAAGCAACCATACTAATATAGTTACAGGTTGGAAATACTTTTGACATCTACTATCTCTCGAGTTGGCAGAGCGGTCTAGATGCAAGCTCTGGTTATTGAATCGAATATCATAACTTCTCACCGACATCCAACAGTAGAATATCACATAATATATCTGATTATGATTTCAAAAGAATGAATCTACTTGAAGATCTAGAAATTTCACGCGAAATGAAAAATAATGGTACTAATTGCTCTAACACACAAATACACCTAAACTGTAATTTCAAACCCATGTACAACCACTCCTGGGAATCTCAAGAGGATAAGCCTACTTTCATTCCAATTTTTGAGCTTTATCTAGTTTGTCAACCATCTGCCATTTCACCTAATTTTATTTTATTTCAACGTGATACGTCTAATAGTTATAATCGATTTTACTGCAACCGTTATGTTAGTCACTCTTTCCAACTAAACCCAGTTTGTTGTCGAAAGGCTGGACACGTATTTACTTTTATTTCATTTTATGTTGTAATGTCTCTTATGTCCACTATGTTTTTGTGTCTCTTGAGAGATGGAATATCACCACAATTTGACAGTATGTATTTTGTTGAGTTGTATATTGTTATTTTCAATATTCTTTTCTGTCATAGATTGAAGCTCTGATGATGGCAAATAGCCGAAAGCGCTCAGCTTAACCAAGCTTGGCAATTGAAATTAGAAAAATTATACACTGAAAAATACTTCTTCCTCAACCTTCCTTTTGAGATAAGAGTGTATACACTTCGCTAGTCTCAAACTCATAACCTATAATTATTTCAATTCATAACCTTTCTTCAATCGTCTATGAAGTGGAATGAAAGATCAGTTCAGATTTTCTTTTATATTCAGACAGAGATTGTTGTTGAGTAATTCATTTTCTTTATGTAAGTCCTCAAGAAAATCTAGTCTATTTTAGTTCTTCGATGTGACCTCATATAAAATCTGGGAATTGATACTGGGGCTAAAGTTATGCTTGTTAACCTTCAGGTGATGACCAAAAAGGAAATGTTCATGTTTTTAGGTGCTCAATCATACAGACATTCAGAGGTCTACAAGTTCTACCGACATTTGTTGCATAACAATCACCACATTCCAATTTGTAAATACTTTTTGATCATTTGTCAATTTTATCTTTTGTATCGATCAAAGTTCTGTTCAAGTTCTTGATGGTTCTGAAATGAATTTTGACATTTTCTTCCCTATTTTTTATACACTTTGCCACTTTTCAACCAATGTGTTGTTCAATAACGGTATTGAAATTTATTTGTCCGTTGTCTCAATATTGGGGTAAGCAAATTTGTTTTCTCTTTTATTTTCGAATTCATGAATTAGAAAATTGATTTGGGTCATAACCGTTGTTATAAGCTAATTGTTTGAAGATGTTCATTTCCTTGTTATAGTCAGCAAGTGGTGAAGGGATATCTAGAAGACGGTGTAGCTAACAATTGAAAGCTGCCATCTTATGTTGGTGGGGTGATATGAAGAGCTGTGTATGACATGATCAGTCTGTGTTGGTTTTCTATAGATACTGAACTGCAAATTGCTATTGTTTTCATGTATTCTGTTGTCTTGAGAGTTCAATTCATTATCTGCTTCAATTTCTAATGCGAATGCAATGATTGGGTGTATTTCATTGATTTTGTCCAGAATCTGAATCTCCATTTATGAATACCAGACAATCATCAACATATCTGTACCAATGAAGAAATTCAATGTTATTATTAGTGATAATGTATTATTTTCCAGATTGTTCATAGGTATATCAGCTAGGAAAGGTGGAAGACAACTCCCCATAGCGAGCACTTTGATTTGTTGGTGAAATTTTCTATTGAATGTGAAGAAATTTTGTGAAAGATATAGATGCAATATCTATATCAGCTGATCTCAACACCTCATTATCCAATAGTACAGTTCCTTCTTGTGGGACCGAAGTAAACAGGTTGCTTACATCGAAAGACATCAGGCAATAATCAGTGGGAAGGAATTTTCCAAGTAAATCTGAAGTGTTTGTTTGTAACGGAGTGCAAAGCTTTGAAATTAGTTGAAATATCATTCAAACATCTATCATTCCGTACTTTGTAAGCAAGCACTGAAAATGACTTTATGAGTTGAATGCGCCCTGCGATTGAAAAATATTAAACTGCACGAAATACAAAAATAGACTTTTGGTTCACACAGCCCTACTACTCCCACTCAAATAAGGAAATAGCGGCTCCAATATGGCGGACGAGTTTTGTGATTATAATTCGATTCTATTCAAAATTGGTATGTGGGGGGACAGAAATCAAAATTTTATAAATTCTAGATAGCGGCCGAATATTGCGGCGAGTTTCGTGGTTTCAGCCCGATTCGAATGAAAATTGGGATGTGGAGGTTTTTGGGGTCGGAGAGCATGATTTTGTTGTGAAAATCCACGAATCAACATGGCGCATTCAAGATTGCGACGAGTTTTGTGATTATAGCCCGATTCCATTGAAAATTGGTGTGTGGGGGTTTTCGTGGTCGGACATCATGATACTTTTATCAAAATTCATGACGATGTGTTTTGTTCTCATGGCCGATTCCATTCAAAATTGGTTGGTGGGTTTTTTGGGGTCGGAGATTATCAATTTTTGTCGGAATTTGATAAAATGACGGATTCCATGAATGACCAAAGAGAATTGGATAAACATAATAATAAAAAATAGACAAGCTTTTATACAAACGGACAAAAAAATAAAAAATAATTTTTTTAATTGTTTGACCTGGGTTATTCTGTAAATAGCAGATTGAGAAGCTTGCCGCTAGTATAAAATAGGTATTCTTGCGCGGCAAGATTTTGAATCTGCTACTCACAGAATAACATAGGTCAAACAATTGAAGACATTATTTTCTCCTTCTTAGTGTATTTATATAAGAGCTGGTCTTAAAAAATGTTTTAAATAATTTTGCATGCCTAAGAGTTGGCTGAAGTGAACCTGGCCGATCGAGTAACATAATGATATGTTTTTAAGAATCATTCGTTGCCTGGGCAGAATTTGTTCACAAGTGTTGTATGCATTTTTATTACTGCAACCATACCAATGGAGTTACAGCTTGGAATTACCCCTGAAATTCAGGATTCACACAGTAAAAAATAATATATTTTAGTGCCTCACTAAATCTTAGCACAAAACTTCTTTTATTCTTGGTTCATCACTATACATATCGAGTAACAGTTTCAAACTACAACAGAATTGAAGTTTGAACATTTTTCTATGAGAAAAAAATATTATTACCACGTCTATGCCTATTAGAAATACCTGGCACAGACTTTATATTTCTTCTTGAGTCTTAACGCTATTACTTATATATCCTATTAGGGAAGTAGAACAAATAAGCATCCAATAAACGATTTTAATTATTTCAAAAAAAAGTTTCAATTTATTTTAATATTTATTTATTAATTCAATATATTACCAAAAAACCGCCACCATTGAACATGAGCCTAAGTAACTATAACAAGTGCGAAACGCCTAACATAGTCCACTGACAAAAATTCAGAGAACTGATAAATCAACAACAGTTCGACAAAATCCTATACACTGACGCCTCCAAAGAAGCTGATGGTACCGGATGCGCTGGTACTATATCAGATACAGAAATAGTAACACACAAACTTCCTGACTTATGCAGTATATACACAGCTAAACCATATTGAATACTACAAGCCTTGAGGACTCCAGTACAGGTTAACAGAAAGCTCGCCATATGTACAGACTCCCTTTCATCAATACACTCCATCAAAAACAACTACTCACAACATCCCCTAGTACAAGATATCCTCGACACCTGCCACCACCATCACGCTAGAGGCACCTATGTGAATATCATCTGGATTCCTTCTCATAAAGGTATCACTGGCAACGAACATGCAGACCAAGCAGCGAAACAAATTTGTTCATCCGACTTGCCAGTATAGCAAATTCAATTTCATCAAGACCTAAAATCAGCAGCTCGACTCGATTCAAACATGACAAACACATTGTAATACAAAACTACGTACAATCCAAACCACAGTTTCCGCTCGGAAGATGCCTTCAATAATAATAATAATAATAATAATAATAATAATAATAATAATAATCTTTATTCAATGAGTTATACTGAAATGACGAAATTCGTCTCTTGCTGGGCGCAAGGTGATGGTCTTCCACTCAACCAAACTTAACCTAATCTTAGCATAATCAAAAGACAAAAATACGAAAATAACAAAATGAATTGAGAGTTATAAAGGTGAAGTTGAAATGTAATCATGAATTCACACATATAAAAACATATGAAAAACACATAAAAACATTAAATGTGGGAAAATGAATACACTTGTGTAGGATGAACGAAAGACATCTGCACAAAGTGCACAACCCTCCCAAGCCCTCAAAGCGCCCCCGACATCCCCAGCGCCCCACACCAGGCGTAGGAAGCGAAACAACAAATGAGCACATTGCTAACCAAACGACTACAAACTGGCCCAGAATCCAACGCATCACATGTCGGAACCCAAAGGCCAGGTGGACATGTCAATGTCTTAAGACCTTGACACATCCACCCGGCCTCCAAACTCCAACATGCGACACGCCAGACTCCAAGCCAATCCACAATCATTCGATCAACAATGCACCCATCCACTACTCCACCCCCCGCACCCGACACGAAGCACCGAAGACGACGAAAGTCGAAAGCGCCTCGCAAACCCAAGAAGACTACACACTCCATACAAAAATCCTCCATCCACTATACAAAAACATATTCATAAACATATATGCATATGGTAAGAAATGATTATCAAGACTGAAAACTAAAAAGAAAATAGACACAGAAAATAAAATCCTATTCAAGTGACAATAGCAATTCTCTCTCTATAGGCTTCATGAAAAATAGAAACAGATTTGTCTTCGATAGGGTTCGGTATGGAGTTGTAAACAGCAGATATGACAAGAAATGACAAAAGTGTTATAAGAAGATTCAGAATAGGCCACTCCCGGCTCACCCATGGCTACCTGATGTCATCACAAAATCCCCCCACCTGTGAATACTGTGATAGTGTAAGACTCACAATTGAGCACATACTTTTGGATTGCCAACATCACAGCCCAACCCGTCGCAAACACAAACTAAGTGAAATTCTCAAAAACATTCTTGAACTACCTAATCAGTTAAGTGCTGTTATACAGTTCCTCAAAGACTGTCGACTGTTCAATTCAATTTGAATCCTATTATGTAATCAAATGTAACACAGATCCCATGTCACTGGCCACTAGATGCCGAGACACGTTAATTATGATAATAAAAAAAAATACCTGGCACCAGACTTTCGATTTCTGAAAGTATTATGTTGTTACTGATATATCCTATTAGAGAAGTAAAATAAATTATCATCCGATAAACAATTATAATTATGTGAAAATTTCATTTAAATACTTAACAATGAATTAATACATAATACAATGACATTTTTCCTCATATATACCACAATAAAATTAATAAAATCTTATATATCTTATTTGAGACGAATATCGGTCCCAAAACAAATCATTTCTCGAATTCGAAGGTGAAGTTGAAAAAAAAACTTGTCAGGTGTGGGGTTCTAACCCCCTACTTGTCGAGAACCAGAGCTAGTGCCTTAGACTGCTCGGCCAACTTGAGAGATAGTGCACGTCAAAAGTATTTCCAAACTGGTACTACATTGGTATGGTTGCTTTTTCAGAAAAAAGGTCATACAAAACGTAAGCACAACTTTTGCCCAGGCAGCATATGATTATTCTTATGTTTGCTGTGAGTTCTAACAATTAGAATACATTTCATTTTGTTACTCGATTGGTCAGGTTTTTGGCAACCAGCCCTTAGCCTATTATATTTTTTTTTTATTTTTTTTATTTTTATTTTTTATTTTTCTGATTTCATGTATCAATTATGTTAAGTTAATGCTGACTTTTTCTTCTTCAAAATGTTGTTCTTTTTAAATATACTGTATATTAGGATTCCTAATTAAATAAAGATCCATCTATCTATTATATATGTATAGATTTGATTACCTTCGGTCGCCACTCCAGGTCCATTTCCTTCCAATGCAAAGCTCAGTAATTTCCCACTTATTTCATAATCAAACTTCGTAGTAGATTTTGGGTGGAATATTTTGATGGAAAATTTTCGATTCTCTAAGTCCATACTGTGAAAAAAAAATCATTCATAAACCTGACAGAAAATTACTATCATTGTATAGTTCATCAATCACTGATAAAATGTCTGATTGCTAACCCTGCATTCATCGTTTGGTCACACACAGGTACGGTACAGGTTATGTGGATTCTCAATTTCGTCAATTATAATGAAAATATTCAGTCATAGGTATTACTTTTTCCAATATTTTATCTCCACTTTTTTTCAAACAATGATGAACCATTGTCTGTCAAACTTCGAGAACAACAAATTAAGAAAAGTATTAGTTTCACCTTCCAATACAAAAAGAGGGTTGTCCACATAATTGTCTCCTTTTTCCCAAGGATCAGGTATATGGAGGTCACATTTGTATGTCCGATTCTCAAACAAATGATCCCCAACATTTTTGACTTCTTTAGAAATCTGGATATCCCTTCTGAAAGAGCATATCTATTCTCATTGTTTCAAGTTTCGCGTTTTCGTTTTTTTCATTCTTGTTGCCCCTATTACAATCCAAATCCACAGAACAATAATTTTTTTATTCTGATTGAAATATTACTTTTGGTTTATAGAATATCAACTTTTTCGATTCCAATTATTATTGATACACTCCTGTTGTCTCAATAAACACTATTTCATTTATACAGGCCCATCGTAACTAATATCCAACATCTTTCAGCCTCCAACTTGAGTAGGTCGAACAAAAAGCCCTATATTTGTTCATCATCATCTCGAACTGGAAAAAAATTACAAACTCTACCAAGAGTACAGTTCTCATGATTTCGGATCGGTTTGATGATAATAATAAGAATACTTTATTTTCTCAATGAGATGGAGAAACATGTATAGAATTTGTCAAAATAATTAGCTAAAATTTTAAAACTAGGACCAAAACATTTATGTCTAAGACTAACATTTCAAAACTCGTCCAGGGAATGGGAACTAGCTTCCGGTAGGTATTTCCTGAGAATTGCTTGAAATGATTTCAGTGTTACTCATGATTTAATATTGCCCAGTCACAGTGGGTGATCTATACAGTGCGCGCGTGAAGTATGGAACCATAAAGATATCTTTGACACCCCTAAGATACAATAACAAAATGTGGGTTATGTATATTAGATGGACCAGCAATTTTAAATTCTATATTTTCGACGTTGTCAAATGTACAGTTTCTGAGATATACGAACAATATGTTTATTTTCAAATGGGGCAACTTGTATATTTCACAATTTTCTGTTACAGTTTTTTATTGCCGATGCAGCATACAAACTGTTAATGGCCAATATTGACCATTAATTATGAGAAATTAGGAAAAACATTTTTGTTTTGTAATAAATATTGCAGTATAAACAGAAATTAGTGCTATCTCCTCTGTAATCCTGTCTTTCAGTCGTTGGATAGTCGGTGGCCTATTCACATACACTTTGCTTTTCAATTAACCCCACAAAAAATAATCCAGAGGTGTCAAATCCGGAGATCTTGCTGGCCATTCAATAGCTCCTCTCCTTCCAATCCAACGATTTGGAAATGTAATGTCGAGAAACTCACGAACGCCTCGAAGATAATCAGGAGGCGCTCCTTCTTGCTGAACCCAAATTGATCTATTCACGATATGAGGATTTATATCATCACGAAAGAGTCTGGCTAACTCTGGAATCAACTCTAATTCTAAAAATGCCCAGTATTCTTCACCTGTCATGGTTCTTTCCCAAAAATGAGGTCCAATAATGGTATTATTAATAATTCCTGCCCACACATTGATCTTTTGTGGATACTACTTCACCATTCAATGAGGATTTTCACCTGACCACTACCTGCAGTTTTGTTTATTGACCGTGCCATTTGAGTTGAAAGTATCCACATCAGAAAAAGGGATTTGATTATAGAAATTAGGGTTAGTGTCAAATCTATCTAAAATTGTTTCACAGATCTCCATTCTGCGATCTGGATCGTCTTCGTTCAGTTCCTGTACCAATTGTACTTTATAGGGATGCCATTTTTCTTTTTCTATATATTTACGAACAGTTGTTTGACTGATGCAATTTTCGGTTGCAACAACTCTAGTAGCCTTATGAGGGTCTTCAACCATCGACAAAAAAAATCAATTTTTGTTTGCTCTGGAATGGCAGGGCGGCCACTTCATGGGAGTTCTTGTCCACTTTCCTCAAATTTATGAATACTTTTAAATACAATACCACGTGCTATAGGAGTTCTGTCTTCATAGTTATTAAATATTTCACATATCTCTTCGTGTGTTCGTGTCCTACAAATGATGTCGCGAATAAAACATACTCAAATTTTATAATATTACGGTATTACCTATCACCACATCCTTTTAGTATTAAAATTTCAATTCCTTGACGCTCTGTTGAATGTACCATTGTATTTTACATGATTTTTATCGCTGGTAAGCCTATTTTCAGGAAACTATCACTAAGTACCTACTGACAGTAAAACCTACCTGATTTAACGGAATGAAACCGATATTCATATCATCTTTATCAGTACAAAAACAGCAAAGACTTTTTCAAACTTTAACAAATACCAAGTGGCCCATTTTATTTTATATTTATGTTGACATCAACGGTTGCAATAAAAATATTTTTCCTAATTACTTGAAATTAATGGTCAATATTGGCCATTAACAGTTTGTATGCTGCATCGGCAATAAAAAACTGTAACAGAAAATTGAAAAATATACGGGTTGTCCTATTTAAAAATAAATATATTGTTCGTATATCTCAGAAACTGTACATTTGGCAACGTCGAAAATATAAAATTAGGAATCGCTTGTCTATCTGATATACATAACCAAAATTATGTTATTGTAACTTACTTAATATTAGTTCTTGAAAATGGTATATGTAAGTCATTTTGCTGCCTTGTATTAATAGAGTGAATTTGTTCATTTGTCCCAGAAGTGGTTAGGTTACAAAATATAAAAACACATTCGTCGAAAATATACAAACATGGTAAGCTTAAAATTTCATAGGTTTGAAAAAAAATCGACAACCAGTGGTATGAGAGACACCGGCGAATCAATTTTTTTTGCGGGATAAATACATCATTGAAACACGTGGATAGCCCCCAGAAACATATTCCGTATCTAAGTCGTGATTCGGCCTGAGCATAGTATAACAATATCAATTGTTTTTCCGTAAGAACTGTTCTCATGTTTTTGAATAGATAGCTGACAGAGTTGAGTTTCGAGATTACTGTCTGGCAGTGTCTCCTTCAGTCAAGACACTCATCAATGTATAGGCCTAGAAACCTTACACATGGTACATTTTCCAAAATTTTATTATTAATATTTACATGCATGGTAGGCACTTGTTTTTGCATTTTATCAAAATGCATTGACTGAGTTTTTTCTGCATTTAGGTGTAGTGAGTCCATGCATAACCAGTTATACAGACTTGTAAGAACTTTTTTCCAAGGAATAGTTAGATTTTTCCGAGATAAGATGTATGGACGTAGCGTCTGCATACAACGTGAAATGTGTAGATGGGCTCGCTCTAACGATGTCATTTACGTATATTGAAAACAATATCTGGCCCACTACCGACCCTTGAGAGACATCTACACTGATGTCAAGATAATCCGAGTTACGGGTAGTCACTGATCGCTCAGTCAACCTTGGAAGACTAACGTAGTGGCGACGTGCGTTCAGATATGATTTTATTCAGTCCCTGAACACCAATTTTAATTAATCTATCTGCTAGGATGTTCACAGAATATCCCAACAGGGCACTCGCCTGCATCAACCAGATTTGTCAGGTTTTCATAAAAAAAGTGAACAGCACTGTTTGTCGATTTGTTTGCTTGAAATCCATGCTGGTTATCGATTATTATATGATAAATTTTGTTAGATAGTTTTTCCATAAACCGACAAATTCAAGTGGGGCTGGTCCTCTTATTCAAACCATTGATGGAGCAATCAAATTACATTTTTCAAATAACAGTTCATTCTTCGCCTGAATATTTTTGTGCTCCAGGTAATTGATAAAATTTGATCAAACCTTTTTATTTGATAATTTATCTGTCCATTGAATACATACATTTTTCATCCCACCATAGTGGTCGAGAGATGCAGTGTTGGAAAGGTAGTTCCTTGTTCATTGACAGAAAAGCTGTATTCGTTATAGCTTTTAGAAAATAGGAACGATTATCAATGGTTCTTTTGTTGCTATCTGTAGCTTCAAAATCGAAATTTGCTCAATAACTGAAAGCTCTCCCAGTTGGCCCATTTTTCGTTCCATTTTGTCGTCGGGATGATTTTGCTAGGCAAAACATCGACTTCAAAATTGATCAAGACATTTACCAATTAGATTACAAGACGCAATGCTGGAGTCAACGACAGAAGCATATTGATTAGACCGAGATAGATTGAAGGCAAGACATTTACCCATTCTACTAATTCATGTTTGTATGTTTTAATCTAACTATTCATTGATATGGCACACTTACGAGAATCACAATATATTATATATTTGATAAACAATTCGGATTCAATATCACCCTCGAATTCCACTATTCGCGAATTTTTAGCTAGCTGGAACACCTGTAGACAGTTTGACAGCTAATGCTGAACTGATTCGATTGGTTTTCTCTGAGAAATTTCAGGCCGTTTGATTGGTGGTTGAAAAATAATGAGGGAAATAGGCTATTGTATTATTTCGCATGTAAAGAAGTTCCATGATGTCATGCATTACTCATCATCTTCCTCCTTACTGGATGTGTTGTCATTATTAATGGTGAAGTAATATACGGTAATTCTCTCTCAATATGTATCCCCAACATAAAAAATATGTCGTGTACATCAAAACGATATATTTGGAATAATATTTGATGTGTCCTCTCTGTTAGTATGGATACATTTTTTGGAAAGTGTTGGTAATCCGTTTTATTACCTACCTCTTGAGGTAACTCCAAATCAGTTCTATAGGATTGATAGGAAAGACACAATACTGGGGAGGCAGACGAAAATCTTCTTGCCCATATGTGTTTGGACATTTCGTCAATAGTTTAGCTTCATATTTTCAAAGAGCGACTAGATGTTTTAATGAGATTTGGGTAGATAGTGAATAACCATCCTGCCTAAAAAATATGCAATGGCACTTTATTATCTTTCGCTTTTGGAATTTCCCGAGTTTGTCGTAGAAAGTTAGAAGCATTGGCTATTACATCAATGGTATTTGAAGAAATATTTGCTATTGATATTTTTTCAAACAATAAGTGAAATTCAACGGAGTATGATGCCTTCCTGATGGCATTATTGGACTCATAAAGAAAACCTGAATGTTTTGTATTTGACGAATACAATTTTTTCTTCCTATAGTTTTGGTCATGCATGCATCTAGGAGTATCTGATATTTATAATTTTCATTGGCAAAAAAATATCATTCCGTTCTAATTGTCCTCTTTGAAATTGTGTAAGAGTATCCTTAACACCATAAATCAAACCATTATCATCTTCAACCAATTGACGGTACATATAGGGAACAATCTTCTTGACTTGAGACTTGAAGCCTCATACCAAGCTCACTATTTGTCAGATCCTCAATTTTAGAATTCAAAGGTAAAATAAAATAGGTATATATTCCCTCAATAATACTACCAATATAGTTTTCAGGAGCTATAGAAGATAAATAAAAGCAGAAGTATAATCTACTATTTTTCACATCTTAGAAATGATTTGTTCTTCACTATAGTATTATGAACTCCAAATGGTCTACATAATGCCATTATATTGAACAAACAGGAACAGAAATAGTGCTGAATATTTGTGTGAAATCCGATGAATAAGTGAAGCATTCGAAAACGCACAATGAGTTCCTCCATATACTGAAAACAAGATACCTCCCTGTATTGAAACCTGTGTTTGCACCAATTGAACAAGTCATTTCAGCAGCTGATAACTAAAAAATCAATATACATGTGGACTTGATGGAAAACCCCAAAAAATTGTAAAGGATTACATTAACATCTGAATCTTTACATTACGAATTCATTCTTGTTCTTTAAAATTATCACTTTCCTAAGATCTGGATGGTATCTAGAGTTTGCCCCGTCTTCAAATAAGGTAATACAACTCAGGTCGAAAACTATAGACCAATTACAATCATTTCTGTTTTTTCTAAAATACTGGAGATTATTTTCAGATCTTATATATAAGCAAATATTCGACTAATCTCTTCATATTCTCACAATTCATTTCCGGATCACTTGACAACAGATCTCAAGTAGATGTGGTCTTTAGATTTCAGTAGAGCATTTGATCTGTATCTCATGAACAACTGCTTGAGAAACTATCGAACTTTGGCATATCTACTGATAGTCAGTCGCTACCCAAATCATTTTTGGTTGAACGTCAACCTTATTTCGAATATGATGGGATCAAATCTTCCTGTTTAACAGCAACATCCGTTGTCCCTCAAGGGTCAAATTTCGGGCCCTTACTCTTCGTAATCTTTGTGAAAGATATCACGAAAAATATTGTCTCCCATAAACCCAATGCAAACAAAACACAAGCATGTCTTTTCTCTAGAAAAGCCGATCTCACTGTGCCTAACATAACTTTGTCAGGAGTAACCATACCACTGAAGTCATCCATATCGATGCTTGGTATTACTATCAGCAATAACCTTTCCTGAGAAAATCACGTGAGGTCCATTGCCAAAAGTGCATCCCAAAAACTTGGTTTTTTGTTTCGTGCCAAGAGCTATTTCCCCCCACTCAGCTGCTTATGATCTATAAGGCACAGATCCGACCTGTCCTGGAATACTGTTCCCATATTTGGAGCGCGGCACCTAAACATATCCTGAGGCTATTGGATTCTGTCCAAAAAAGGGCAATTCGTCTCGTCGGTGATCCCTCGCTTACAAACTCGCTCACTTGTCTGGAACACCGTAGAAAAGTTGGCGATTTGTCTCTATTTTATAGATATTTTCATGGGCGATGCTCTTCTGAAATATCAACAATCGTTCCTGCTTTGGCAGTCTCTTCGAGACTAACCCGTCAAGTTCAGTCATCACACCCCTTCGTGGTCACTTTGGAGACCTGCAGAACATCACTTTCCAAAGACTCGTTCATCCAACGAACAGCGAGGCTTTGGAACTCATTGCCTAGGGAGGTGTTCCCCGAGGCAAACAACCTCCAGAAATTTAAGAAGAACACCAACTCCTACCTTCTTTCCCTTGGTTCCCACGATGTTCTCTGAACATTACAGGATATCCCTTTTCGTGGGAACCAGAACATAAAAAAAAAACTCTTGTTTGAAGTTGAAAATTTACAGATAAATTAATAACGAAACTGATCACATTGCATTGCAGGAAGATTTGGACAACTGGTGCTTCTAAAACAGACTACTTCTAATTGCGAAGATGAATACATCGCTAGAGTCGAATTGATACTGAGTGTGAAATACCGCTATGTCCTGTTTTAATACGATATGAAGTGGAATTTACAACAGACAAACCGTAACGAATTACTATAGACGTTCCAGGTCATTTGGCACAAATTCATACTCAACAAATTTTGCACCGGCGCGTTTACGGTATGCTTGTCAACCCCCTTAATCGAACGATTAGACGAGAAAAATGAAAAAAAAGTTATTGTATGATGATTCAATTCTCTTTCTGAACATCAATTTTTTTTCATTTTGTTGATATATGACTTTGCGGCTTTTTATAGCCCCCCCCTCCTGCCTGTTGACGTTTGAAATGGTTCGACGTAGAACAAAGAAAAGAAAGGTATTGAATGATATCACCGATGCTACTTTTTGAAACGAAAGACATCGTGATTCCCCGATAGATGGCGCGGAACGGGATCAACTTGAAAATTTCAAATAGCATGGGGTAATATGTGGCTCATCGTTGAAAAAAAAATGCAATTGCCTTTTCCACCTATTTTTTCTAATTTCGTTCATACGTCTTTTCACAATATGCTTTTGGCAATTACCGAAACTTCCGTCTCTTTCGAAATTGATTTTCGGTCAGCTCCACTGGCCCTATGAACAGTGAAGTTCTGTTGAATTTTTCAACCAGTTTCCCCAAATACTGCATGGTAGTTCCCAAGGGCCTAACCAAAAATGTAGATTGCTTCAGTTTTCTCTTCGATAGGACGTACACGAACCATGATAATGTTTTAAATTCATAATAATACCAGTAGAAGTAGAATGAAACTCTTCTTTAGATACGAATGCGATAATGTAAAGAGCAGGTAAGTAATGATATAATCATTGTTACATTAGAAATTCTTAAACATCGAAAAATAATCCATTTTGATAATGGGCATTTCTAGGTTACTGCTTGATAATCAGTTCACCAAATCCGATAAATGATACCCTATTATGGTCATCAAAAATAAATGAGTTAGGTATTATTTGGGTATAATCTCTTGAAAAGGCTATAAAAGGCTATTGTATAGCGAAACACGTGTCGTGGTTTTGTAAACCCAGTTGAGTGAAAATTATTTAGTGAATTGAGTGTCTTCTGTTTACTTCAATATGGATTTACCTCAACTATCGGCCGCATCAATTCAGAAATTAGGATTACTGTATAGTATCAAAATTTCTACCTAATTAAGCTTTGAAACGAATTTGAAAATGAAAAATCATTTGAGTAATGAAGCTTCCTCTATTGACCGTATCCAGTGGTACTCATCGCAATTGTGATTCCGTAGAACGAATATGATTGAAACTATAATTGAATTACCTTTTCAACGGTGTGCAACTCGACCACTATGCCTTTCGAAATCCTTAAGTTGTTATGCCCTCAGCGCCCTCTGTCGAGTAATTGTAATGTTTCTCCTCTCAAAAAGTGGAATCGATTGTCTCATTGTTTTATATGAAACCGATCGAAAGTTATCGAGACTAGGGTACCATTCAGATCCGCACTTATGCTTGACATTTCAAATGCACATTGTGAAAAAACTAATCAAGGAAATGATAAAAAACAATGGGATGGTTATGAAGAGAATTGCACTATCTTTCCAACAATGTGCCCCATGCCATTTACAATTTTGAAGTTGATTTGACCCCCGCGCCATCTATCGGGCAATCACAATGGCTTTTAATTCAAAAAGTAGTATCGGTGATATCATACAATAACTTTTTTTCTTATTTTCTTCATTGTTCCACGTCGAACCGTTCAGAAGTTAAAAGAGGGGGGCAGGGCATGAAATGCCGCAAAGTCACAACAACGAAATGGAAAAAAAATGTTTGGAAAAATAATTGAATTATTTTTCCAACGATATGCCACATGACCCCCAATGCTTGAAATTTTGAAGTTGATGTGCTGCCTCCCCGCACCATCTATTGGGAAATCTTTTATTTCAAAAAGTAGTATCGGTGATATCATACAATAACTTTTTTTTATTGTTCTACCCGTTCGAAAGTTGACAAGGAAGCGGGGACTAATGAAAGCCGTACTGTTTGCACAGTTACCGGTCTCCACTAGCTGTAACAGTGTTACCATGTAAATTTGGCATAAAAGAAAGCGACCCTTCTTCGTTCTCTCTCCATTCCATGGAAATAATGAATCAATAGTTCTTACTCAAGTTCCTGAAGCTCTGCTGTCTCCAATCCGTAATGATACAAGTCAATCAATTTGAGAGTCATTCCAGGCGTTGGTTCCATAGTCAATCCAGGTAAATGAAAGGGTAAACATGATGGTATTTTCAATTCTGGATCGCCTGGAAAATAACCAAATCCAGAGTTGCAGAGGTGTTAAGTTCCTATTATTCTTGAAAACATTGTTGAGACAAATCAGAATAGATATCATTCTTATATAAACAGGGTGCCCCAAACTCAATGGCCCATTGAACGTTTATTGAAAACGAGACACAGGATGATTTGGTTTTTCGGGTAATTAGTTCGACTCTATCGATCTAGAATATTCTCAGCGCTGCGGCGATGCCGCTTATATTGAAAAGTAGCAACAACTTTGATATTTTTGAGTGACACCCTGTATATTATTGCATTTTATGCTCCGTTATTGCTTGACGATCATTTTTGTATATTACTTCTCTATACCTATCTCAGGCGGTTTTCGAGAAATTCATTGAATTCCTTGTTTCTTAAACATAGCTTCAATTGAATGTTCATTACTGGGGTATTTGGACTCGTACAAAGCTGAAATTCTGAGTGTACTTTACCAATATTCGGTCCATCAGTTATGTCTGAGGAAATTCATTTTTCATTACACAGGGTCGTCAAAAATTTGTGATTTTTCCGATAGATACAAAAATGATGGAAAGAACATTTTTATAAATGGAACAGTCTGTATATTATCGAATATTCTGAAATGCAATCGAAGTTCCTTTCGAATGATGTATCATGTTCCCATACCTAAATAGTCTGGTTTCCGAAATAAAAGCAAGTTTTTATAATAATTAAAATATCTGCATTTGAATATGTATTATTATCCATTCTGACAGAAATAATACAAAAATCACTACTCGTTAAACTAGAAGATTGTCTTACCATTTCCATTTCCCAGTATAACAAATCGAAATAGGTAATATTACCCAATTGAAATTATCTGATTGAAAAATCAGGAAAGATTCGCTCGAAAATGTTCATACTTTTGGAGATACAGCGGAAACTTGAGTTTTTCTAACTCTCAGATGATGCAATTCAATTTTAGCAAAGATTAATTGAAAAAATATCTCCGTAAAATTTGGAAATAGGTTTGAGTCATACTCGGAAAAACGTCCATCAGTAATTATTTTTCAGATCATCCTGTATATATCAATTCAGTTTCAGATTATACTCCCCAATCTGACTATGGCCTAATATACAGGGTGTCCCATTTGGATAAAATTACTTATGGCAGTGTTTCCTAATGACCTACACGAACATGTTTTTCAGACACCCCTTATGAAATATAGTCAAAGGAAGGAAGGAAATCTACGATAAAAATATCATGATTGGAGCTGTATTCTTGGACATCCAGTGCACATTCGAAACAATTGACAGAGCCAAATTAATTATGAAACTTGAGAAGTATGGTATAACTGAAGAAGCACTCGACTGTGTCACTGATTACTTACAGAACAGAAAACAGTTAACTATATCAAATGGAGTCCTAAATGAAAACGGCGTACCTCAAGGAAGTATTTCTGGACAATTGATGTTCCTACTGTATATCATAGAAATTGTTCACTCAGTTGAAAACTGTCGAATCCATTTGTTTACTAAAGACACGTTATTGTATTACTGTTCTGAAGATATACAAACCCTAACAGATACACTCAACGCGGAGCTTGAAAATATTTCACAATAGTTCAATGCTAGTTTGTTGAAAACTAAATTCATGTTAATTAGCAACCACAAAAAGTATGCGGAGTTCAAAGATAATAATCATAGGAATAAAATTGGTAAGGAGGAGGTGGAAATGGTGGATAAGATTAAATACTTGGGCAATATTATTGATAGAAATTTAACTTTCGAAAAACACATTTCATACATTACCAATAAAATATCAAAAAACATAAACATCGTGTTCAGAGTGGCACCATCTTCAACACCTTGATCTAGAAAAACAGTATATAATACGATAATATTGATCCATTTCACCTTCGCTTCGTCTATACTGTACCTGGCAAATAAAAATGAGATGGGACGGATGCAGAAATTGCAACATAAAGCCATGAGAATTATATTGAATGTTGCAAGAGACACGTCCATCAAGTCCATGTTACGTTTATTGAATTGGCTCTCGATAGAACATTACTAAGAGTGCCGTACTATGACTATAATCCATTAAATGAAAATGTCATTAACCCCATCGTATCTGTGATCTAAATAAGTATTCAACAACAGTTTGCGAAACTACAACACATGAAGAACAGCAGATATACGAGTCTCAACAAAAAACAAAGAAGCTCAGAAAAAGCTATTTTCCATAAAGGCATAGTGCGTTACAATGAATGAGAAGATTTCTTGAAAACCTCCGGCACTATTACAACTTTCATAAAGTAATTGAAAATATGTTTGTTACGCGAGTGGCACACATGATTGTCACTATTACTCTAGCCCACCTACCCAGTTCAGAAGTTTCAATGTATTTGAATTACAATGTTTCTACTATTGTTTTCTATTGAATAATTCAATTCTTACAATTTCAGTGTAACATAATTGTTATACTTGTGACTGTAACCGAATTGTATTGTATATATATTTTTAATATTCTCACTTTGACAATGTGAAATTAGCTTTATGTGCTAAATGAATAAAAAAATAATATACAGGGTATCTTATTCAAAATATCAAAGTTGTTGCTACTTTTCAATATAAGCGGTAACGCCACAGCTCTGAAAATATCTTAGATCGATAAAGCAAAACTAATTACCCAAGAAACCAAATTATGAAAATAATCCTGTGCCCCGTCCTCCAGAAACCTCTATTAGGCCATCAAGTTTGGGACATATATATATATATATATATATATATATATATATATATATATATATATATTGTTATGTAATAACAATTGTTGTTAATTTCACCCCGCGTTGGGCGACATTTTGTTATGTTGGTAAGAATAATTTGATTTCTTATTATTGTTATGATAATTATGACAATTATTTAAGCTCCGCGTTGGGCGCCCTAATTGTTATGAAATATCAACTACTGAATTTTTCCAAATTGTTATGAAATATTAATTGCTAACTAACGTCACTGTTTTCTTGCCACGTTGCTGCCAAATGTTATAACCCTTTCTTACCACGACTAACTCAGTTAGTACGCCTTCGCCTCAGGGGTCAGTACTGGCAATAGAGCTACTGCCTTGTCTTGATGTAATTCGAACTATTTCAGTTCAGTGTTTATCATATGATCATATCATTGTGGTAAATAAACCAGAAATTATCAAAAACAATTATTTCCTTTATTCAGGAAAACTTATATTAACCTGGCCGGCGATAGATAACTTAAAAATATGGTCAATTGACAAATTTTTATAGAAAATAATGAAAAACAGTGATGGATACTGTAAACATAACTTCACTTTTTCGTTTGGGTTGGAAGAATATTTTTTATAGTTCAATACCAAAATGAAATAGAGTTCTTCAGATATACAAGTTACGTTGTGAAGTGATTCAGTTTGTGATGTGCACTAAAAAAGTTTATACCTGGAGCTGGAACTGTCGCTGATGCAATACCTGCCAATTATCTGAAATCCTGCTTCATCCACTCCTCTCAGGGACTCTCCATTTGCAAAGGAACCATCCAAGATCCCGAAATCAGTTCGGACAAGTTTTTATGTAGAGTCCAAAAAGGTAATCTTCTTTTATGCTATTTATTTTGTGTCAAAATTATCCAGAAGTTGAATTGGTTTGTTATTTTTGGCAAACTACTTTGTCATTCGTGAAAATATTCAATTTCCTTTTTTCTCAAATTTTCTACCTGGCTTGCTTCTCAAAAATTTTTCAATCTCCCTCTGGCTTTGTTTTTTCTTCACCTGGATACCATTCATGTTTTGTCATTTTTATTTGAATTTTCAAAATCGCGCACTTTCTTGTCGAACTTTCACTATTTTGGTGTTATTTGAGAAAACTTATGAACTAATATATTTTACATTTCTTATAAACTAAATACAATATTTGATGATAATTATTTTTGATACTTCTCTGTTCTCCTTTTCTTGTTCTCCCATTGGCTATTTTAGTTAGATGCAATTTCATATACTGTATGTTTCAAGTTTATAATTTTGTTGATCACATTTAATTCAGAATGATTTTGTAAATCTAGACTTTTTTGTTGTATTTTAAACAATTATAGGTTGTAATTATTTTGACAATGTATGAAAATGATTGCATTATAGTATTTGCATATTTTTACCTATCAATATTATCCAAAGGCTTTATAAAGGAAATAGAATCTTAAAAAATTGTAAAAACAATATCTCATGATTTACTAACTAATAAATATTCATTATTTTGTGTTTTTTTTAAGAAATTATTTTATTTTCACTGTCAAAATATATTACTGGTCCTTCCTAAAATAACAACATTCCTAAATTTATATTCAATATTTTTCTACTAGTTAGAAAATCTTGAATATCAATTTCCTCATTTACAGTTATTAAATCTACATTAATTAATACTATTTTTCAAAATTTACTCAAATTCTTTCTTATTTTTATTTTTGGCCTTTTCCTATACATTATTATTCTTTCATTGTTTGTATTTCTTTCTTTCATTTCAAAAGTTTTATAAGCCATGTTTATATCATTCATTTACATTATTATTTATTTTCCCTTTTTTAAAAAAATTTTAGTAGCCACGTAATTATTATTTTTTATAATTAATTTGCCATTTTTGTCACCATTTTGCATTTCAAGATTCATTTTCGCCATATTTCTGTCATATTTTTTCATTTTTGTTACTTTATTATTTATTTGTATTCCATTACAATTATTAATGATTCTACTCTCTGAATTATTGTCTATTCTTCTTAATTCTAATAATTTCATCTTTTCTTCTTTTTAAATTGGTTTTTTTTTAACTTTTTTTCGAGTCTTATTTCTTTTTAACTCTTTCTTGTTCACTATTCATATCTAATTTCATGTCTTTTATTTTTTTATCCTGCCTTTCTACATGATCATTCATAGTGGATACTTCTTGTGTTATTTCCACATGAAATTCCTCATTTTGTTGTCCTATTTCAGTTTCTAATTGTTTATGCATTTCTAATAATTCCTTTTTTTTTGATTTAGTTTGTATTTTGTTTTCCATTCTTTCCATATTTTCTTTCATATCCTTTATATTTCCTTTCACATTTCCTCTCAATCTTTCTTCCATACTTGCTGTGTTTTCTTTCAACTCTTTTTATTTCATTCTTCAAACTTTCTTTCATTTCATTCTTCATATTTCCCATTTTTCTTCCATTCTTTCCTCCATTATTCCCATAGTTTCTCTCATTCCATCATTCATTCTTTCTAAATTTCCTTTCATTTCATTTTTCATACTTGCTGAATTTTCATTTTTCATTTCTCATACTTGCTGAATTTTTATCCATTTTCTCTTCCATTTTTATTGAATTTACATTCCCTTTTCTATCTTTTTTCCATACTTTTCATGAATTCCATTATTTGTTGTAAGTCACTGTTCCTCTCTGTCCTTTCCCTTTTTATTTCACTCTCTCTCACATTACTACTCTCTCCTTGTTCCTGATCACCTCTCTCTCTACCTTCTGCACCTTCTTCCAAACCAACTTTCTTACCATCTCTCAAATCCATTTTTTTTTATTCACCAATATCTAGCCTTACACGTTGGAATGCCAATTGCTAATGTTCGCCCAGTGTTGCGATAAATATTAAGAAATAATATATTGCCTTACTTGCCCTTACGTTGCGGCGCCATTTTGTTATGTTGGTAAGAATAGTTCAATTTATTATTATTGTTATGATAATTATTTTAGCTCCTCGTTGAGCGCCATTTTGTTATGTATATAAGAATTGCTGATATTTTTGCCCTTACTTCGGGGGACCAATTGTAATGTAATGATAATGTAAAAATATTTCTAAAGTTGTCAACTTTTATTTTCCCTGTATAATATTATTTGACTTTGAAAATATTTTTTGTTTCCAATTTTGGTTCATTTCTAATCCTCATTTTGGCTATTCAGCTCCACGTTGAGAACCCTAATTGTTATGGAATATCAATTACTGAATTTTGCCAAATTGTTATGAAATAATGATTGCTAGCTAACGTCACTGTTTTCACGCCACGTTGCTGCCAATTGTAATTACCCTTCCTTACCACGACTTAACTCAGTTGGTACGCCTTCGTCTCAGGGGTCGGTACTGGCAATAGAGCCACTGCCTTGTCTTGATGTCATTCGAACTATTTCAGTTCAGTGTTTATCATATGATCATATCATTGTGGAAAATAAACCAGAAATTATCAAAAACAAGTATTTCCTTCATTCAGGAAAACTTATATTAACCTGGCCTGCGATAGATAACTTAAAACTATGATAAATTAACAAATTTTCATAGAAAATAATGAAAAACAGTGATGGATACTTTAAACATAACCTCACTTTTTCTTTTGGGTTGGAAGAATATTTTTTATAGTTCAATACCAAAATAAAATAGAGTTCTTCAGATATAGAAGTAACGTTGTGAAGTGATTCAGTTTGTGATGTGCACTAAAAAAGTTTATACCTGGAGCTGGAACTGTCGCTGATGCAATACCTGCCAATTATCTGAAATCTTGCTTCATCCACTCCTCTCAGGGACTCTCCATTTGCAAAGGAACCATCCAAAATCCCGAAACCAGCTTGGACAAGTTTTTATGTGGAGTCCAAAAAGGTAATCTTTTTTCCTGCTATTTATTTTGTGTCGAAATGATCAAGAAATTGAATTGGTTTGTTATTTTTGGCAAACTACTTTGTCATTCGTGAAAATATTCAATTTCCTTTTTTCTCAAATTTTCTACCTGGCTTCCTTTTCAAAATTTTTTCAATCTCCCGCTGGCTTTGTTTTTTCTTCACCTGTATACCATTTCTGTTTTGTCATTTTTATTTGAATTTTCAAAATCGCGCACTTTCTTGTCGAACTTTCACTATTTATATTTTACATTTATTATAAACTGAATACAATATTTGATGATAATTATTTTTGACATTTCTCTGTTCTCCTTTTCTACAATTTCGAATCTTTTATCTGACCATCCTGTTCCCTGATTGGCTATTGTGATCAAGAAGTTTCTTGTTCTCCCATTGGCTATTTTAGTTAGATGCAATTTCATATACTGTATGTTTCAAGTTTATAGTTTTGTTGATCACATTTAATTCAGAATGATTTTGTAAATCTAGACTTTTTTGTTGTATTTTAAACAATTATAGGTTGTAATCATTTTGACGATGTATTTTTTTAACCAATATTATAAAGGCTTCATAAAGGAAATAGAATCTCAAAAAAATTGTAAAAACAATATTTATTATTTTTGTGGTTTTTTAAGAAATTATTTCTTTTTCACTTTTTAAATATATAAGTGGTCCTTCCTAACATAACAATATATATATATATATATATATATATATATATATATATATATATATATATATATATGAATATATAACGGGTCCTGACGGCCATTGATAAGTACTTTCGATCTGCGATTCATTCTAACATTAACATTGAATTATGGGAAGAAATGATTCACAAGTGTATGTCGATCCCTTATGTCCTGAATAGATCAGCTGGTAGAGAATACGACTAGAAATCGTAAGGTCGTGGGTTCGACCATTACTTGATGCTTTTTTTCTTCAATTTGATAATTTGTCCAATATGCCAGAATTTCCCTTTTCATATATATATATATATATATATATATATATACAGATTTAACCCACGTTGTCGGACCATTACAATTATCAGACCACCACAGACCCACTAGAAATATTCATGATTTCAACAAACATTTTGGTGTTCTACATTTATTACAATCCCCAAAAATAACTGGAACTGAGAGGGGTAAAAAAAGTGAAAAAAAATATAATTGTATAGTTTATGTCACGTTCACGAGCCCATTATATTTTACCGCGTTCTCAAGCCATTACATACAATTTCTGACATTTAATCCACGTTCACAGACCCGGCAGTGTTGCCGCTCTTTTCCCAATATATTATGATCAAATTGCGCAGAGAATGTTTTATTTTCACAACACAAACACGCGAGGAAAATTAACTAGCCAAAAATTTTCATTCAATTTTGTTCACTTGACTTCTAAGTCAGTCGCCAGAAAAATAATTTTTATTTTAGGATATTTAATAATTTTCACAAGCTTTCATTCAGTTTCATTTGTTAGTTAGTTCGTTCGTTTGTTAGTTTGGTTCAAATCTCGTATGAAATTTTTGTCGAAATTCATAAATTCAAGATGGCGGCCCCACTATGAAGGACGAGTTTTGTGATTATGGTCCGATTCAGAAATTCATTTGTTATGTTAGTTCGTTCGTTTGTTAGTTTGGTTCGAATATTATGAATTTTTTGTCATAACTCATAAACTCAAGATAGCGGCCCCAAGATAGAGGACGAGTTTTCCTGATTAGGATCATATTTCAATCAAAATTGGTATGTGGGAGTTTTCAGGTTCGAAGATTATGAATTTTTTGTCGAAATCCATTAATTCAAGATAGCAACTTCAGAATGGTGAAAGAGATTCGTGATTATGGTCAGATTCTATTCAAAATTGATGTGTGGGAGTTTTTGTTGTCAGAGATCATGATTTCTTTCAGCTCAAAACTCACAGGGAAGAGACCTTGTAATAATGATGCTCTATTAGAAATGAACAGATCAAGGCGAACTAACTAAGAAGCAAAAAATTGAATATTCAATAAAAAACGTTTTTATAGCCAAGATTTCGTTTAGCCGTAAGGTAAAAGGTATAAAATAAGTTTAAGTCATCGCTGATAATAATACGATTACTTTTTGTTGAATTATTCAGTTTCAAAAAGCTTGTCACGTGAATTGTAATGGAATTAATACTTCAACGAATTGTTACTTACCAAACAATGAAATTGAAATTAATTGGTACCTACTTTTATGAATATTTTTAGGAGTTATATACTTTGAGAAGTTCTTACTTACCAACCAATCACTGCCCAATCAAATTATTTGGTACCTATTTTCCTGAAAAGCTTTTAAAAACTAAATAATTCAAAAAAAAATAATCAAATCATTGTCAGCGATGACTCAAACTTATTTTATACGTTTTAGTACACGGCGTAAATAAAAGTTCGTCTTCAAAACGATTTTTCATCAGTTATTATCAACTTAGTTCCTCTGTATGTCAGTTTAATTGTGAATGGCATTCGATAGTACATCATCCAACTCTGGGCACGAAACATGGAAATATTGGTGTATATGGCAATGTATTGAGGCTTCTCAACTCTTATATTTCTAACAGATACCAAATATTGCCTTGAATAACTCTCAATCGCATGAAACAGTAATTACCTCAGGTGTACCACATGGATCACACCTAGGTCCCTTACTACTCAGTATTTTTCTAAGTATCATAGAAAAATGTTTAATTGCATCTAAAATATTATCATACGTGGATGATTAAAAAATTCACAAAGGAATCAAAGACAACGTGGACTACTTAGACCTTCAGGATGATCTTAATCGTTTTTCAAAATACTTCACAACCAATAGGCTCGTTCTCAATATACAGAAATGTTCCCGAATTATCTTATCGAAGTATTCACAACTCCTTCGACAACAAATCTTCATATAAATAACAGATACTATAATCCGAAGATCAAGGAAAAGACCTATGGGTCATCCTGGATAAAAAAAAATCCGTTAGAAAGCCATGTTGAGGTTATCGTTAGGTAGGCATTGAAAGCTGTCGGATTCAGCCTGAGAAATACCAAATAATTTTAAAGTCATCTCTATGTTATAACAATGTTTAACTCTATGGTAATACCTATATTGGAATTCAATTGAATTATACCCTATGTATGACAAATACATCTTACGTATCGACTATGTCCAGAAAAAAATTGTCAATGATCTAAACTACATTTTTGCCATCAGCATTTCAAATGTTATGATGAGAACCTGAGATTTAATAAACTTGTACGATTATTTATCCGGAGGAAATTTTCCAAAATACTTTTTGTTTACGCTAACCAATCTCTGAGTATTCAATTAATTGAAGTCCCTACATAACAAGCGATAGACTAATTTTCCACATGAAAACTTCTAATAGCAATTACTACAATAACTCTCTTTTGATGAGATCGATGAATTCTTTTAATTTCGTATTTAATACCCACTTGGACATTTCTACTATTCTACCAATATATTCCAAAAGCATCTTAAAACTGTTCTGCGTTCAATTTATAATTTTCTATTAGAATAGATCACGAAATTGTTATCGATATGTATTATGGTAAAACACTTTCTTTCTTTCTTCACTCCTTTTTTTACGTATAAGTTTTAGTTACAGAATTTTTCTGTTTTAGTTTATGGGATTCATTTTTAACCGACGAAAAACAAGGAGGAGGTACTCTAGTCGACGCGTATATATTTTTTTATGTATGACCACTCATAACTTTTTGCACAATTGTCCGATTTTGATGATTTTTATTTTGATGGACATGGTATGATTCGAAGTTGATTCCAGGCGGATTTGAAAAAACAATCCACTTCTTAGGGTAGGGAAATTAAAAATGATTGTTGGTTCACCCACTGAATTTTCACTTCCTAACCGATTCTACCACGCATAACTTTGTACTGGGATATCCGATTCAGATGATTCTTTTTATAGCAAAGGGTATGCTTGTAAGTTGATCCCATATCAATTTGAAATCACACTTCTAAGGGTAGAAAAATAGGGGATGATTTATTGAGTCTACACCTGTGAACCGATTCTGTTGAAACTTAGCACATATTATGTTGTTCTGATGACACTACAACAAAATAGAGTACCGGAATTAATGTGATGGTGGAGATGAAAGACCTTCCAGGGATCTCCTCAACGGTTCACAGCAGCTACCTCGTGTTTGGGGTGATATGTACATATATAATTACATGTCCTGACTAACTGACTCACTGATTAACTGTTATACGATCAACGCCTAGATCAAACCACTGGACATAAGTGCTGAAATTTTGACAGCATTTGTTTTTTCATATTTCATCCCTAGAGGGGTGAAATGGTGGGTGAGGAGGGGGGTGAAAGTGAAAGTAAAGTTGGTTTTGAAATTAGAGTTATGGAAATTAGTATTTGGGCCCTTCTTCACAAATTAAGATAAATGTGTTTAAAAATTTTTGAAAATTCAACCCTAAAGTCTGTATAGTTAGTTTCAACCCTAAAGTCTGTATAGTAAGTCTGTATAGTTAGTCTGTATAGTTAGTGAGGATCATGAAATTTGTTATTTGGGTGTGAAAAGGAAGGTTAAATTGGTATTGGAAGTTTGTATACGAATTCCGCTAATTTTCTAGTTGGGGTCATAAAAAATTTTATTTGAAGTCTTTGTTTTTTAGAAATCAACCCCGAAAGGGTGGAATGGAAGGTGAAAATGTGCATAATGGTTCTGTTAGTTTTCGAATTAGGGTCATAAAAATTGGTATTTGAGGACTTTGTAAGGGATAAATAAATACATGTGTCACTGTTTTTATAAATGCATTTCCTGCAAGGGAGAAGTCAAGATGAAATTGAGGACAGTCAAGAAGAAATAGACACAAGGGGAGAAACAGGCAAAAAAATAAATAAATCTGAAAATACTAGAAAAAAAGTATGTGGACGGGTAAAATGAAAGCTCCGTCAGAAAAAAAATGGTTTAGAGAAATTCAAAAAACATATAGGGAAGATGATCGCTCAAAAACAAATGAATGCCTCGAATTCATCAATCATAATCCTAATGATTTTCAGGAGAAAAATTGGATCAGGATTAAAACCCTAGTATTCAATACCTACCTTCACAAATGAATTTGGAAATGTAGGTTATAGTTTTCTTTGCTAATTCAAGGGACTTTTTTACTTTCAACAATTTTATACGAGTGCAAATATTTGGTTTTTAATAAAAACATGTTTTAATAATTTGTGAATTACTTGTGTAGTACCCTTACAAATATTTTAGATTTTCCGAGTGATGTTAGTGGAAACTTTTCCAAAACAATTCGGGAAATTTTCCTCGGATTATTTTTCCGATTTTTTTTTTTCGATTATTGAATTTACCGCTATTTTTGATCTCATGCGTCATTCAACATGAAACATGATTTAACGCTCCTTTGATTCCATATGCATGAAGAATGTAAATGAGAAAATAACCACCATCATCCAAATCATCATGAAAATGAAACAAAATATACGAGCTTTCATTCAAATGCATAAAAAAATTATAATTTCATTTATTCAAAACCTAACCGCACAATATTCCCAAATTGAAATCTAAAGAATCAGCCTTGCAGTACAAGCTTTTGAATCTGTTATTCACAGAATAACATATGTGACACTTTTGAAAAAAAATATTTGCATGGTAGTTCAACATAAATTTTTTTCTATTCATTTTTATTCGATTCTTTGCAGTCATTAATAAAATCCGTCATCTTGAATTCTTAAGCTTTTACAAAAAAATCATCTTTGTTTTCAACAACCCCTAGATGCCAATTTTGAAAAGAAATGGACCATGAATCACACATCTTTGGACCATAAGTCACACCACCATTTTGAAGGCGCCATCTTGATAATTTTTCATACAAAATGTCATAATACATGGTCACTCGAATGGAGAGCACCTGGGAATTCAGAGTCGATTTGAAATGGGAAAAATTCCAATTGCAACATTTGAACCTGATAGACAGCAAATACAGAGTGCAACTATATATGCTGGTTGGATTCGTGTCTTTCCTTCATCTAATAATAATAATAATGAGACTTTCAGCCCAATAAAATTTGTTCCAAAATCAAGTGATTAAAAAAAAGTTATTGGAACGCACCAAAAAGGAAAAAATAAGTTTTTCAAATGTGTGACGTGGGTTAATCTGTGTGTAACAGTTCGAAAAGCTTATCGCGCTGGAATACCAATTTTTTATTATCTATCTGAACACATTGCTCGGCGAGCTTTTTAATCTGATATTTTTCCTTTTCAGTGCATTAGAATAAAAGCTTGTCATTGAAAAATATTTTCAATAATATTTATTCAATTCTTTTTAGTCATTAAATCCGTCATCTTGAATTATCGAATTTTAACGAAAAATTATATTATCCGACCTTAACAATTTCTAGATACCATTTATAGATAAAATCGTCCAATAAATCACAGCACTTCTCCGCCATCTTAAATTGATAAATTTGGACAGAAAATCCATAATCTTCGACCTCAAAAATCCCCACACACCAATTTTGAATAGAATCAGAACATGATAAAAAACTCGTCCACTATCTTGAATTTATGAATTTTGACAAAAAAATTATAATCACCGACCACAAAAACCCCCAATTTTAATGAAATCGGACATCAACAACAAAACTCGTTCGCATTTTTTTTTTTTTTCTTGACCCCAAAAACCCTCACACCAATTTTGAATAGAATCGGACCATAATCACAAAACTCGTACGCCATCTTGGAGCCGTCATATTGAATTTATGAACTTTGTCAAAATAATCATGATCTCCGATCCCAAAAACTCCCACATTCCAGTTTTCATTAGAATCAGACCATCATCACATAATTTGCCCAACATTTTGGAGCCGCCATTCTGTTTTTCCGCTAACAAAAATTTAATAATGCATTGTCACCGGAATTATGAAAAACTGCCAAATTTCAAGTTAATCAAACGACTAGAAGTGGGTCAAAATTCACTAACAAGTTTTGAACAGGTATATGAACAAAGCAAGTTAAATAAAAGCTTTTCAAAAGCTGAACTTTACAAATATCCATTTCAAATAATTGTTTGTTGCTCAATGTTTATTTGTAGGAAAATCTTCAGAAATATAGTGAACAGAGCTGTCAACAAATTAGTCTTTCAAATATAATTTTCCGTGAAATAAAGGTATCCTCAAATAATAAAAAATTACAATATATCGACAATAGGGTTCAAACTTGCTGCTGAAACTTCGTCAACACATAAACGGCGCTGCTGCCAAATTTCGGGTTGGTATTCGTCGGTAAAATGCATGGCATTATATACCATATGCTTCCCCAGCGGAAGCGCCGCCTACACGCTCAGATGG